>JAMKCH010006242.1:0-79096 GCA_023653785.1 Ophioderma brevispina
CTGCGGTATAAACGACTGGTATGAAGACTACAATCTCTCTGAGTTCACCAAGTCGCGGCGAGTGGTTATTTTGAATTTTGTTAAAGTTTTGGACAGCGGTCGATTAGTTGGGAGAGGAGCAGAATTGTGGCTCGGATTCACCTGTATCATTAACGCACTGGATAATCTCGCCTTTCATGTATACCGAAGGATACCAGGCTTTTTGTGTTCCCCCCCCCTTCCCTCTCTCCAAAACACGGGCGCTCAATCCTCAAGTCAGCACGTTCAACGCACCTTTTTACTTGAAATTTAATTTAAGCAAATACGATTAGTCAGAATGTTTTTGATAGTTTAATGAAGCTATTGCGTTTACTTTGAGTTGACTGAATTTTATTAGGTACAATATTGATTTTTTCCTCTGCTTAGCAGACTACATTTTAACATTTTAGCGTGGAATTTTAATTTCCTCCAATGCACTCCCCTCATTTCAATGCCAATACCATTCGGAAAAATCCTAGAGGTGACACGAGGTTGAATCTACGATAATCAGTTGACAAGCTGGTTCGTATGAGGGCGTATTGGCGGCCATTGGGGGTCCAAAAATGTGGCAGCGGCAGTATTAAAAGAAAGGCAACAAAGAAATCTGCCCAAGGTGCAGGGAGGGCCACCTGATTTTTTTTTAGGATTTTATTTTTTTTTATTTGTCTTGTTATATACATTGATGCATCCTGTTGGTGAGTGCAATTCCAAATAAATAAATAGTTTATTATTTATTGTCCTACTGGTCCTGAATCCGAGGACAGAGCGAGACTGTGGGACAGTCTAGAATAGCCGGGAAATAGCGACATGTCCGCGTCTCCTCTCATCCATTAGTTGTTTTAATTAGTTCGGGCAACTCAAGTTAGAGGTTATATTTCTTTCTCGAGGTGGCACGAGTTCCACATCATGGACGGAATAACGTAGATTTCCAGCTCTGTCGTTAAGTCCAAACTGGGACCCCAATTCTAATTACAAATGCTCTTATTTGTGATAAATACGACCATTTTTTTTTAGGCATTCTCGTTCGCAGGTATATTTCCTAGACAATTACCCACGTAACTGGCGCAAAATATCAAATTTTTGAAAATTGGGGGCGCTCTTTACAAAAAATGTGCCAATATTGTAATAAATTGGATTGTTTCAGCCCAAATTTAAATTGGTCGAGCTATGAGTTGCAAAAATATTGGGCGAGACGTCACTCGAGCCCAATATTTTAAAACTCATAGCGAGACCAATAAATATTGGGCGCAAAATCATCCAATTTTATCATTATCATGCGTAGGATCCGATATTACGCGTATCGGAACACCTCAAAGCATGATAATGGCGTTAAATCGTTGTTTAAAAAGTTGTGTAAAATATGGGGTTGTTTAACATATGAACCTACCAACTAGTTGTTAGAAAATATAAACAAGTTTGTGTAATTTTTTACCCAACTCCTGTAAATATGTACACACAATTTATACAACTTTTTTAAATTTTTTTCTTACAACAACCGTTGGTAGGTTCATTGTTTACAACCCCAGATTTTATCACAACTTTTTAAACAAACCGATTTAACAGTGTAGACTATTGTGTGATGATTGATGTAGTAATGCATTATTTAAAAAAGCCACCCGCCCTACCCTATATTTGAAAATGTCTTTGTTTCACTAGCTATACTTCCAATACCACAGTTTTTTTTTGGCCTAACGGTTCGATGATATAAACTCTCAACATTTTTTTAGTAAGTCGAGGGGACGAGGCTGTGGATCACGAAATGCCCTTTTAATGCCTTGTTTTTTTTTGCACATGGGACAAGTGAGCTTGGGACCAAGTTTTCAATATGCAACACAATCCTATTCAATTTTCCCTCTCTTCTCACTTTCAAGTCATCAAGACTAAGTGAATGGTATTGTATTGAAACTTGGTCCCAACCTGACTTTGTCCCATTGTGCAAAAAAAAAAATGAGTAAAATCGTTATCCATGACCGCAAATGAAGGGTACTTGAGCATGTTTTGGGTAGGAGTGCCATCGCAGAATTTTCAAACACTGGAGCCAACTTTTTTGGGATGTAAACTGTCGGTGTCTGGAAATGATTGCCGAATTTGGGGTAGTTTCTTGTCAGAAACACAGGGTTTTTCATCAAATTTTGAATGTATTGAAGCACATTTTGGGCAAAAATAGATTGCTTGCTGAACTTAATAAGAGGACTTATCCCTCGTCTTACGAAGCCTTCTGTTTTTTCAAACCGGGAGGGGGTGTTACCACCCCTCAAAATTCGTTTCTAAGCCACCCGCAATGCTTATGATTAAAGGTATTTGAATCCAGGAAAGACATACTTCACCGATGCATCTTGGGTTTGTCCCCTTTGATGCTGTTTCAGATATTCCCGTTTCAATATTGGTGGCAACTTGGTTCATGACTTTTACACTCTCTTGCAACAATGTGATATTTATTCCTCATCCCATGTCTTTTTGTGTTTATAGTTTTATACCATCTTTGGCATGTAATTTTTTCTCCGTAAACTCCGTTCCATGTTTAATCTCGTTTTCCTTGGCTATATTCATATCCACGCTCCTGGGCGTCGAGGCTCGTCTGAAATAGTATACAAAAAAAAATATGAGTCGGGGGGGGGAGTATATCGTTCACGTAAAACGGTCCGTAAGAACTCCCCTTGTCCACTTTTAGTGTATGAAGACGAACACTTTGGTTACCTTTTTCACAGCAATCCAGGCATTTCTCATTTTTGACCCCTGTATTATGATTTTTCTCCTCCTGTTTCCGCCACCCACTCTTTCACAAGGGGCAACCCGCTAAATTTGTTCATTACCCTTCACAGAAGATAGGCCTAAATCCCTGAGAACTGATGCTACCTGCTCTCCACGGTCACGGAATTGCTCCAAATGACCAACTATAATGTGCGAAAATTGATAATAAAAATATTAAAACGGCGTTTTTGTAGGCAGACCTATCTCGGAAAGAAATAGATTAAAGGCTGAAATTTCAAGGACCGACAATGAGAAAAGGCGATCACACGTTTCTACTACTACTTTCCGGTAGTCCTGATGGAGTCAAAGACGATCGACAAAGTACCTCTAAGAGGGGTAAAATTTGTAAAAAGAATTAACTTGGGTTAAAGATTTATAAGCATGTTAATCTGTTCCCAAGGATTAAAGAGATATAGTTTGCTATATCTGCAACCATTTGTTTTGACGACGCAGGGCGAAATCGATCTGTTCAACTTTCAAGATTACCATGGGGTAAAGAAATTATATGATCCAATTTGTTTTTCACATGGGTTTCAAATTGTTGCGTATGGTTGTTTGTATGGGAATGTTACAGCAAGGAAATATACATTTATTTAATGGTATTCATCCGAAAGTGATGCTTGAGTTCAGGGTGCTTGAGTGCTGATAGCCCCTGTGGATGATCAATATCCCTTTAAAACCCAAATGTCACAACAACAAAAGAACGCGGCCTTTCACAAAAATTTCTTCCATTTTGAGAAGAATCTGCGCATTTTAAAAGTTAAGCTCAAGATGACCATGAAACATTTTAGGGCTACTAATTGTTCATATTTTTTACTGTTCTGTACAACTTTTAACAGTAGCCCATCAATATTTACCCTTTTGTACTTCTCCTCAGCCTGCCCGGTGCTAAAAACGTAATTGCGCCCTCTAGAGATAAATGATTTATCATCAGAATATAGCAAAATGGCCGGCATAGAGTGAGTGGTTTATGGTTGAAGTCGCAAAATACAGCTCAAATTAGCTTACAAGATAATCTATGATTAATGCACTTAGTATAAACAAACCGACAGACATCGCAATTCTTTGTATAAAAAGTACGCGAAGGTCCGTCAAAATGGAGACTCGTGCTTTGTTCGGGGTGTTTTTGGCTTGCCAGCTTTGTGTTTGATGGGCGATATTCTCACGCGGCTCGTCACCATACGGTGGCAATGGACTTTTGGCAAGAAAGGTTCCGAAAGGAGATACCCACGCTTATGACAGATCAAGATTCAAAATCACGAACATGTTCAGACAGTTTTGAGGCCAAATCCAATTATATATCGCACTAAAGAATCTTTAGACAATGATGCGACCTTTATTGATGCCATTAGAGTGGAGACATCAGATGCATGCATCAAGCAATGTTGTGATGCAATGATGTTGTAGATGATTGAATGATGGTGAAGCACCATAACATGTGATGCCAACAGTGGTTTGTAGATGGAAGATGATGCCTTGAGAACAAAAAGTGTCTAACTGTTCCTCTTTCAATGTCGGTTCGAGAAGGGCGGAGATTTGCGTCTGCAAAGTTTTCAGACCATGACAGCTCCACAAACCAGCAGTAATTTTGGGTTTTGGGGAGAGCCTTATTTTTAAGCTTATGAAGAGGGCAGGAAGAGAGGAAGAAACAGAAGAAGAGCAGATACCACAGACAAAAGCAGTACCAGCCACTACACATGGAAAGCTTGATGACAAAAATACAATGAAGAGGAAATGGGAGGTATTTAACCTAATTATCATGGTCTGGTAATCTAGATTTATCCCACGGTACTACCCCGTAATCTTAGAAGGTTCGCTATTCCGAAAGGTTGTTATTCTGAATCTTAAAAAGGGGTTTGCTCTTCCGTGTTTAAAAAGGGTTTGCTTTCTGAATTTTAAAAGGATCACTACGTCCAAATTTCTGAAAAAGTTCGCTATTCCAAAAAGGGGGTGCACAAACATTCTAAATTTCAAAAGTTCCTCTATTCCGAATATGAGGAAAGGTTTCGCTATTCTAAAAGTGAAACCCAATTCGGGATGAATTGAATTGAGAGTAGTCGCCAGACCTCGATTTGCTTGGGTGCACACATGCACAAATGATTAACTTTTTCTTTGGCCATGTAAAGTTCTGAACTACAATGCACACTGTGCATGAGCATGTAAATTATTAAATTTCATTTTCATTTATAACATGCTTTTAACTTAAGTAGGAAAAAAACCCTGAAATGATAAACTGTAAAAGTTATAAAATTCTGTATTTTTAGCTTTCTGTATTATTAGTTACCACAGGACTTCATTAAGCTTTTAAAAAGTATTTAACAAAACTTTCTCTGGCGAGCATCGGAGGGGCCCATGTAATGAATTCTATTTGTGCTAGCTTCCAATCAATAGGCCTAGCTAGACTTAGCATGTGTGGGGAATATATGGACTGGGATCTTGGCCAGGTTTTCTTTGCAAGGTATGTGCGTGCAGAACGTGTGTGAACCACTTATTAAAAGTGTAAATAGTAATGATCGGGAACAACTTGGTAAGACCTTGTTAGACCACTGAATGCATGTGTGGGAAAATGTGATTGTGCATGTGCCATTTATTTGTGCATTATAAGTGTTCCGCATGCAGTGCACAAATTTAGTTTTATTTGTAATTCGAGGTCTGATTCTGCCACCAAGACTCAACATTTGCAGTTTATTACGTGAATGTTTCCGAATTTGTAGGGGTGTTGGCAAATTCTTTCCCAAAGACAGCGTGTTCCTTCTTGGAATTTCAAGAGCGGTTCGCTAATTCCAAATGTTTATTTTTTTTACACATGATGAATGATGTGGATAATTTTGAAGCGATGATGCCAAAAAACTAATACTATTTTAGTGACATTTTATCTGTTTTTGGTTGGTGATATTACCAAATCAAATGTTTGGCAACCTTAACACCAGGCCTACAAAAAATTTCTGTCTGCATGGGACCTTCAAAAGAAGTGGGCAAAATTTTCTGTCAAATATGTGCATGAAGTCCCATCACAAGCACATTTAAACACAAAGTCCCTTACAGCTTACCCCTAATTTGACACACTCTGGTGCAATCTGGCCTTTATTTGACCGTTTTATAAATTTAGGGTGTTTTTTTTGTTTATTTTTTCTTACTTTGGAAATCGTGGGTCTGCAGTGTACCCCAATTTTTTTCTGGGACCTATGGTCCCATGTACCATGTGATTTTTGTAGGCTTGCTTACACTACCCTAACCATAATCCTAACCCTACACCCTACTCTAACATCACCCAACCCTTGAATTAAAACTAGACTCTTATCATAAATGGCTTGTCACAAATTTTTAAAAGTTCATACTTCAAATTTAACACGGTTCGCATTCTAATCTTAAAACTACATAAGTAAACTTGCGTGATCCAGGGTTTGCAATTCTGAATTTAAAAAGTTTGCTATTCCGAATGTTAAAAAAAAATTTGAACAGTGACCCTGAAAATTTGCAATAGAGACATGGTATGTGGTTTCGTAAATTAGCAAAATTTATCTGTTATGTTAGCTTATTTAGAAAAGTGACCCTCTTTGAAATTCATGAAGAGTGAAATTGGCAAAGCGGACCCTTTTTACAAATTTGGAATAGAACACTTTCCAATTTTCGGATTAGTGAATCCTTTTTAAACTTTTGAAAGTCGAACCCTATTTTAGGATTGCCTACGACCCTGTTAAAGGATTCCGAAAAAGTGAATGCTAGAAATGCATGTTTTTCTAAAAACAAACCTTTGGAATATTATCCTTTGAATATTGAGGAGGACCCCCACTACTATGACTGCATTCACTGCTAGATTTCTAAGCAAGATTGGGGTAGTTTATCATGATGTGCATCAACTCAGGTGCACACAATAAGTTCTTGAAAGTCCAAATTGGTCTAGAGACGTGCGCCATACCACCTTTAATATTGCATTTACCTATGGTCTTGCCTTACAAGTGTTACAACACAGCTGTGGTACATTTGTATATTCTAAGGTTTGGCATCAATAATCTGTTCGTACATTGTATCAAGTAAAACCGCTGGGAAGGTGCAGGGCTGTTAATTTTCACGAGACAAATAAATCTAGTAAAAAGCAAGGTTTGGACAGATTTTAAAACCTGCTGAAAAGCACAATTAAAGGGGCATTTCGTGATCCACAACCTTGGCTCCCCAACTTCCAAAAAAAAGTTTGAGATTTTTAATTCATCTAAACATCCGCCTTAGTTGCTAATCCATGTGTCACCTATGTATCATTGATCTTTTCTGTAAGAAATTCCACAATTTTGGTGTATGTACAGCACGCGGCCTATGGGACCGTGGGCAACAAACAATGCTCCAATAACACAAAACCGCAACTCGGGATCAACTCAAATTTTTCTGGATCTGGATCTGGATCATTTATACTCCAACAAAGCAGGTTCCTGCATCACGCTAGAGTTTTGATGACCCAGACACTAACTGCATTTTTACGGGGGTGTGAGTAAGTTGCATCATCATTAACAAAATCAGCGAGACCCTCTTTAAAAGCATTGAACTTAATAATACCGTCATAATGGTGAGCAAGTTTGTTCCAGTGGCCGGGGTCTTCCAGGGAGAAAAGCTATTTGAATATATCGTAGTTTTAGCCCATTGCCGACGGTAAGACATATGGGTGCGCGAAAGTTGGCGGGTGGGGTTTGCAAGAAATTCCTGCCAGTCAATATCAACCAATTGATGTGTTATATCTTGCACATCATATACTACGCGGGTAACTTGCCGACGCTTTCAAGGCTTGCCGTTTAAGGGAGAGATCATTCTGTTCACACTTGCGTCTCTGTGTGTAGTTATTTACGCACATTCTAGCTGCATCACGTTGAACCATATCAGTTTGTGTTTTTGTGCTTTTTTGGTATTTGAAACCATGCAAACGAGCCATATTCCATTTTTGGTTGGCTGAGCCGATAATTTACAGTTTTAAGATTTGACCGCTGGTGTACATGATTAGAAATTCCTTCTTATGACACCAATAACCTTCTTAACTTGCCCTTTTGTGACTGAATCTATGTGATTTGACCATTTGAGGTAATTACTAAATAATCATATACCAAGTATGCATGACTATCAGTTGTGTCTAATACTTTACCACATAGGCTGTAAGGAGTCATTTTTGGTGTTCTTTTGGATTTGAAGCATAGTATAACATTTGTCTGTGTTAAAACATCATTGCCATTCTTTACTCCACTTTGATAGAGCATCAAGTTTCCCCGTTGGAATATAACATTGTCCTCGGGTGTATTTATTTCCCTATATATAGGGCAATCGTCTGCAAAGAGACGTGTCCTTGTCCCAGGGGAAACACATCAGGCAGTTATATATATAAACCAAAAGGACAAAGGACCATTCACTGTACCCTGGGGTACACTGGATATGACCTCGGCAGTTGAGGACAAGACCCTTCCAAAAGACTTGTTTTGTTTACGGGTTTTGTTAAATTTTTAAAATTGGAGATTTTTAATCCAAGTATGAATTTTCCCAGTGAAACCATAATGCTTAAGTTTTCATAGCAAGACAGTGTGCGGAACGCGATCGAATGCTTTTGAGAAATCTTATCGGACAGACAACATCGACTTGCTTCCTGTTTTCAAATGATTTGGCTAAATCATTTGTGGTGAGAACTATTGGGTATCACACCCCCTCCTTTTTTCTGAACCATGCTGAGAATCATTTAAAAGAACTGTGCTGGTCAAGATGGACATAATATCTAGTGAGATATATGCTCTAAGACTTTGAAGCATATTGATGTTAAGGCAATGGTCTATATTTATTTGGGAGATCGATTACCCTTTTATGAATGGAGTGATGTGGAGGATAGTAGCCACTCGTCAGTGAGGTCCCCCGTATCCAACTCTGAGAAAAAATGCAGACAATATGGTGACACATTCGTCAGCACATTCCGTAAGTGATTCTTGATGGGATTTGACCAGGACCAGCTGCTTATCGCCTGCCAAATTAGAGAGGATTTTTTTGGACACCCTCCGGGTTAATATCAATAGGTGAAATAGAAGTAGCGGTGTACCTGGACAAATCAGGTATATTTTTAAATCCTCCTGAGTGTAAACTGATGTGAAATAATTGTTAAGGTGTATTTTTCTTTGGTATTGTTTTGGTACCTGATCGTTATGTTTCAAGGGAGGAATACCCCTATTATCACGTCTTTTGGATTGACCTATTTTTCCAAAACTCTTTAATTTTGATGCAAAGTTTCATCCATAGTAGATCTTATGTAACGCCCGGCGCATGAACGACGTTCTTTTTTTGTATGCATGGTCGATCTGTATGCTTTGAAATATTAATTCGTCCTCTTTTGAACCCGAGGAACATTGTTTATTATAGAGCCTGTGACGTTTGCCGCCTCATGCGGCCTTAGGCGTGCATTATACCACGGTAAGTATATCCCTACGAGAACTGAAAATTGGTAGGAATATTAAGTCCATAGGTTTCAGAAAATTTTATTTTTCAAAGATCCCAGTTTTGTTGCACTGAATGTTTTAATAGTTCGTTAAACAAAATGAATTACAAAACTGGAAAGGTTTCATCGGAGACTATGATATCACCATTGGGGTGTTGTATTTGATAAATCTTCCCTTCTAGTACATGTAATCCCTTCCTCTTAGGTTTGACTGAGCTAGTCACAAACACAATATCGTGGTCACTATCGCCAATCCCAGTAGGTTATAATATTATCAATCAAGGTGGGATTTGCAAGTAAGAAATAAATCAGGTTATTTGGGCCCGAGTGGTATTTTGACCACTTGGTCAAGTTGGTATTTTGTACATGTATCCAACAAATACTGACACTGGGATGCAAATTTGCTATTGGTTTGATAGTCTGTTTGTCCAAATCTAAATCGCTTCAGTTAAAATCGCCAACCAACCATATTGAACAATGGTTTGCTGTAATTTGTGTGCAATTTTAGAAAGGGATGAGTCAAGATCCGGAACAAGATTTCAAAGAAATATCCGGATTATATAGCACCGCCATAAAATTTGGTTTACTTTTACTCGGTCCAGCCGAACCCATATTAATTTCAGAATCGCCGATGGATTAGACGAGGTACCATTATAGGAGGCAATGAGCCACTGAATACTAAGGGAAAGGGAGGACAACCAGGAGAAGCTCAAATCATCCAAATATTTGAACTGGCTAAGTTCCTAACCGCAATAAGCCCACCAACCATAACCTCATTACGGTCTTTTACGGAAAACAGAATAATCATCCGGAAAGAGCTCACAGGATTTTGATTTACTTTTTTTAACCAAGTCTCAGTCCCTATGACAAGGTCTGGCTTTTCATTTTGCATTATAGTATTAAGTCAGGTCTTTAGATTTCAAACTCTGAAATTTTGATGTGCAGAAATTTTAAAGTTGTTTCATGTGTGTGTAGGTTCACTGTTGTTCACGAGTATATTATCACCATTGTGCGTACTCTTAGCATAGTTATTTGACTGACATTGTTGGGCCCAACGGAAGAGGATACGTTTGGGTGCGAGTTTGACCTCTTTACATTGCCTTGAATCGTTTTGTCACTGACTTTTTCTCCGTGTATCTGGTAACATTGCCAGTTTTTGGTGACTCTTTTTTCCATTGGGTTATTTGGTTATAGTGCCCTTTAACTGACTCGAGGTGTGAACTTGCGTTCTTGGTGGAGATTGCGACCACCTATAACGGCGAGACTCGTTTGTGGCCGCCCACAGTTTACCAATTCTTGAATCCCCAACAGAATCATATTGATTTGTGCAATTCCAAAATAGCTGGCCTAAAACAAGGAATCATTAAAACTTTACAATTGTCACATTGGGGACAACCTGCAAGTCCTCGAGCTGGGTTAGGGTATTATACTCATCATCACTAATTTCCCACAAAATGTATGGGTCCACTGACCCATGCATCACAGCTCAATGCTGTGGTTCTCAAGTACATACATTTGGCCACAATCAGTACACGGAAATTTTGGCTTTTTAGTACGATGTTTCTTTGATTTTTTTTGCTATTAGACCTGGTGGGTGAATATCGCCACATAACCAATTAGAGAATATAAAAGCAGTTGCTGTTAATGATATTTGTAGTTTAAATTCGCAATAGAATAAAAAGCCTCTAGAAATTAGAAGAGATCTATTTTTGATATATACCAAAAATCTTGAGTGGATAATGGTATTGTTGACTTCTTGATTTATGACATTACAACACCACTATTAGTAAACTGATAGGTCCCTAAAGGACATACAATGGATTGGTTTGATCCTACCTACTATGGATACCCCGCTTTGATAATTCCAAATCCTAGCGCTGAGTAGCACCGACATGATAACCAACTGCCACACTACATCTCCGGTATGTAGTCCTATTTCCTAATTCCATATGGGTACTTTTCACCTGTATGAATGTTCGTCTTCCTCACTCCCGTGTGAATACTGTACCCCAGACTTTATAGTGTTTATTTTTGACTTAACCCATCCCAGGCCAGTAAGTACTGCCCGAAACGATATGGGGGTTAAAGTTAAAATACCACATCAACTTGAATAAATACGGATTAAGATGATACTCATCGCTTATAGATGCTAGAAAGTCCACAAATACTACATGTAAGGGTCGACTCCAGTGTGTATACTTCCCGCGAAAACAAGATGTCGTCGGTTTGTTTTATGTGTGAGCAATGGATATGTTTACCATGACGCTAAAATTTAACGAAAAAATACACCAAAATCCGATACTAAATTACAACGACTTGTGCCGGATAAAATTTAGATAAAAAAGGCAAGTGATATTAACTCGCGCGACAAGAAGTTCGGGCTAGAATTTCGGCGAGAAATCCTAGAATCGATTCTCGCAAAGATTCTCGTTAAATTGATGTTGCGTGAATCATGTTGATTCATCGTAAACTTTAAACTTACCACAGTAGGAATTAGATGATTCCCACAAAATCATTGGTGAGATCAGATGATTCCTCCGCCTCTGCAACGAAATTCTTTCCCCTGATTATAAAACTCCGGCGGTGCACTACGTAGTAATAGTAGCTTGTGCCAGCACAATAATGTACATACAGGCTGTCCCAAAAATGGTTACCAAACACTGAAACGACGACATTTTGGATAAAAAGAAAGTACGCACGGGCTGTGTTTGGTATCCCTTTAAAAGCCAATCAAATAAGCTTTAATAATATGCCATTGATTTCATTCCAATCAGATACTTAAAACAAAAAGATAATGCTTCTCAATTAGGAGAGGGGCAAAATCAACTTGGTCCGATTTCTGCCTATAACACTGAAATGCTGATGCACATTACTACACTGGCTTCATAGCGCTCGTCTTTCCATCTTAAAAATAAAACACTAGATTTTGCAGTGTTTTTTCTATTTAAAAGACACTCGAGATTCCTGCCACCTGGTGTTTGACCAAACGTTCATCGTTGGATCTACCACAACTGCTTTCTAAAAAGAGAAAGGTTGGCTTGAGTTCTGCTTTTATGGTTCTTGGATCTGTAGGGCTGTCAATGGTGTCTTTATATTCAATTCCGCCTGCTTTATTAGTCCATGTAGCTTATTATCAAAAGTTGTTCACTTGTGTTTGTTTACTTTCGTGTTTTTGTGTTAATTCTGCTATAGAATTCATAGATGTCTTGGGAATCCAATAAAGATGTGTCTGGTTGTTGGTTTAATTTGGTTTGGTTTAACATGTGGGTAATTTTGAGCGATTTAATAGTGCTAACTCTGCTAATAAAGGGAACTGATTAATATTTGAAAAATACGAATTATTGCTGATCATAAAGACAATAATCACACTTTATCCAATAATGACGTTCAAATGGATTAACCAATTCTTTCAATAGGTCGTTACCAATCAATTACACAATCATAAACAGCAATATGAGTAGTTACAAAATCCAGTTTCAACACAATCGTACAAAGGTACCATGCAAATCGACCAAATCCGAAAATGTGGTACTCTCCCTTTTTGACGAAGCATACTTTTTTTCTACATATCGCATTGAAATGAAATAAACGGCAAATAAAAGCTTATTTAGTTAGCTTTAAGAGCATACCAAACAAAGACCCATGCGTACTTAAGTTATTTACAAAATTCCTGTGTTCCGAGTGTTAACATTTTTTTGGGACAGCCTGTAGACGATAACACTGTGACAGTGGTGCAGAATAGCTTAAAAATCACAAGTCTCAACTGAAATTGACCCTTTTTATTGATTTTTGCTGTTTTTAGCCTATAACTCTGAAACTTTAGGCTGTACATATTACAAACTATACCTTTTATGAATCCTTATGGTTAGACACATATCATGGTGTGCTTTTCAACATGATTGGATCAATTTACAAATTTGACCCCTGTACAAACTTTGTTTTGGCCCCCTCTCCTTAAGGCACCACTTGCGGCACTTAAGAATCGCGTTTTAGGGGTTCCTGTCAGTCTGTCAACATATTTAATCACTCAAACCTTTTGTACTTGAGATGTGTTACAAATGTGTGCTAGCTCCCGGGTTAAAATGTTGGGTTATGATACAACATCCATGTGAAAATCAGGTAGGCTAGCCTAGCCAGTCAAGGCTCGGTCTTGGACTGGCATGACTGGGCACATACGCGTACGCAATTTGGTACATGATCAGCTCCCATATCAAAGTCATTTTCAGACCCACTATCAGCTTTTTCTTTCTTCCTCAATCTCATCTGCATCAAATCCCTCAAATCTGCATCAGAATCTGAATCTTCTCTGCCAAAAATCACGCGATCCCAACGAAAGCTATTTTCATTCACAAAACGGGAAGACCCGAGCTATTTTTAGTAAATAAACGATTGACCAATCACCGATAAAACAATGATCTAAAACTGATGCTGATTGGAGCTCTCGCCTGATGAGATTTAAAACATGCTTCATGAGCTCCTGTTGGCAAATTGCATTATTGCGAGCTGGCCAGGGAAGTGCTAGACACATTTTTGCAAGCAAGGCAAAGGTGATCTGATTGATAGCGGTGTTGCGTTGGGTTGGGATTGAATAAATACAGACAAGACGAGTTTTTCTTTGCAATATTTATTATGAAAACAAGGTAAAATAAATTTATGAGAAACTGTGTTTTACCTAACAGTTTACAACAATATGATTACACATAAAGTTTGTCGCTGTGCATAATAGTTGCCGTACGCGCCGGAGTTCAGTGTGCCAGCGCCAGGCGACGGGCGCATTTTACAGTAAATATGTGTTGCTGGGGGGTCTAGGTTTGGTCGGGTACCCTGGCGCAGTATGGATCTCCGGGAGCAAAATTGCGGACCTCGCGGGCCCGTTATCTAGGCTTGCGCTGGCATGCTTGTGGCCAGTCCGCGAAGCATGACTCGAGTGGCCTTATCTTTTATTAAATATGACATATTATACGGCCCTCGAGTCATGCAAAGAACCCCTCAGGACCAATGTGAAAAACCAATTTAGTTTTAACTTAGCATTATTATTATTACTCCATTTCAACAATCATACTTACTTTTGGGCCTGAAAAAAACATCAGTAGACCAATCCTGAAAGTGTAAAATAAAGGTTAATTTTAAAGCACGCCATTTCAGCGTCACAGGACTAAGTCCAGCAAAACGGATGACACAAGCCGAAATGACACAGGTGAAAGGTCATACAGGTGCGACCCAATTTGTACAACATTCTTAAGGCCCATTGATATACTTCCGTCGCAGCAGCAATTTCTGCTCATGAGCATGCGTAAACACTTGGGGCAAATGTGGTGTTGTGTATTGCGCAAAACAATCGCGCGCTTTGAAGCAAGTATATAATAGGCTTCCATGGCGGGGAAATTCTAAAAAGGCCCATACACGATTTTGTACGTGATAGCGCGAATCGAGGTACAATGAGAGTTCCTAATTCATGCAAGTATGGCGTATTGACTTAGCGTACATAACACCAGCGCCACGTACGACCGCGATCATTGAGCTACTATTTCAACGTATGCCTCTACTTTATGTTTGACGGCCTTCCCGATTATTTTGGGTCTTTAATTTCAACTGCCTCTGTGGCTGACCTACCGGATACTGTTTAGCGCAATCATAATAATCAAGAAGTTCGGACAGAGAAATTGGAACTTGAAAATTCAGAAGATTTTTTTGGAAAATCCTCGGGAATTGGGTAAAACAAATGTATGCCATACTTGACGGCATTTCTCACAGATGTGTAAGAACATTATCGGTGGAAAAAGGTCGTGAAAGTCACAATCACTGTGTATTTGAGTGTCTAGACCATGAGTACATAGGTATTTGTTATTTTCACGCTGGCCCGCATAGGCTTTTGTCGTAAATAGAGGTCCAGTCCAATGTTAAAGGTGCAGGCCATAATAATTGTGTAATGTAAAGACCGCTAGTTACATTATCGGAACTGGCTTGTGGCAAGAGGTGTGCATGTTTATACTTCATGCACGATACCGAAAACTCAAATAATTTTTGCCTATTAGGTTTGAACAAACTGGTAATGGTTTTTGTTATCAAATCCATCCATGTATTATTATGATCATTATTGCAAATGGTTGTTTTCTTAAACAAAGTTATATGGGGGGCCAATTAGATCAATGATTTTATACTTTTTTGATCAGGAAATGCATACTATTTACTATGGCTTTGTACAAAGTTATGACATGACACTCTCTAATAATGGTAAATGTGTTTATACGGCAAAAACAAATTTGTCTCAGAAGAAATGGTGAAAAATGCAAATGGCCAAATTGTCATTTTTTCCTGAAAATATCTTTCAAGTGAGCAAACCTTAAAAAATGCTGCTGAAGACCAATTTCAAACAAAATGTGTGTCGGTCATCATGAACAAAGTTTTGTTTTTTGGCCTAATGCCACTTTAAAAGACCTATGAATTGATAATTTTATTGTGAAATTTCAGACGAAGAATGCAATGCCAGTCATTCAATGTGACATGGTGACTGCAATCCGTTCTTACCCTGTTATGTTGATGACTACCAGGACTGTGAAGATAACTCAGATGAATCTGACAGGTGTACCGCGATCGATGTGAGTGTGATGAGTCAATGTGCGCGTCCGTATGATCACAGTAATGTATATGTACGCATCCCAAGAATAATACAGTGTAATTGCTGATATCCAGAAGGGATTGGGGGGGGGTAAATAGGGACTGAAGAAAAGGGCAGTGAGGTTAAGGCCCACAGTTTCTAGGGTTGGGGGGATAGGACATGCCATCCGTTACAGCATGAAATTCAAATTGGTATCAACATCCAGCGTTGTTCTGGGTGCTAGTCTTGTTTCAAACATAACGGTAGGAGGCCCGCTCTTCACATCTTGGACGGTTTAGACAGACGTCAACTAAATGTCTATTTAAATAAGTTGTAAATAGGGCTGCCAATGTAAATTGACCTAATTTGAAAAGTTTGAAGTTCCAACTTGAGTCATAGGTGCAACATTGTGATACCTCATTTGTTGAGGAAGTCAAGGTCACTATCACGGTGAAAGGTCATGTTCGGCAGATCATCACAAACGTGGGATGGCAGCCTACACAAGTGGTCCAAGACCGATGTCTTGTGGGTAATGTCACTTTTGGACTGAAACTGCCAGAGAAAATGCACGTAAGAAATCCATAAATTGGAAATCCCAAATGCCCAAATCGAGCAGGTCGTGTCCTGCCCCCTTCAAGGGGCACAGTATATGAAGGGTGGTGCCCAGCATATGAAGGTGGTGGTGCCCTTCTCCTCCTCTTTTCTGGCTGTGCCTTCTGCAAATCTAACTGCTGGGTTAACAGAAAACCTTTTCCATTTTCTGGTTTGAGTGGGATTCAAACCAGTGACCTCCAACACCAAAGTCAAATGAAAATTGCTTATAAAATAAACTACATTTTGTACAGTAGCTCTGATTAGCCATTACATGATCATAACTTTATGTACCTCTCTGAGTAACCAACCAAAATACACACGTATTACTTGTATGTCTATATGAACAGCTTTTCTTACCATGCCTCTGATTGGCTATTACATTATGATTTCCCTGTGAATAACCAATCAAATCTGCTGGTAGTACTCATGGGATTAACTTACTGTAATATCTCATAGGAATGAATAAGAGTGTCTGTAAATGACTCCAGTAAGTGCATACAATGATAAAATTGATAATTTCCAAGGTTCTTGTCGAATTGATAATGTTGACGATAACAAAAATGTTTATTGTGCTAGGCAAAATTTTCTACCTTATTTTTTGGCCAGAATTTGCAATAAAATCTAGCCAAGTGTCTGCCCATATATGTCCATCAATCTACCCATCTCTTGTTACCCTCTCAGCCATTACAAATGGGCGTGGGGGTATTGTTGTGATCATGTGTGTGTGTCTGTCTGTCTGTCTGTCTTTGCGTGTGTCTGTGTGTCCGGAATTTCTTGTGTGCAGTATCTCAAGGACCATAGGCGCTAGGATCATGAAACCTGTTTTTATTTAAATGCATTCAGTTTAATAAATTTTGGCTTAGTTAAAACTTCAAATTAAGCTTGTTACATGTAGAACTGATATTATTGAAAACAAACTCTGTGTGCAGTGTACAGGAAATTCAGTCTCTAATTTAAAGGTCCATGGCCCGATCGCTAATAGCCTCATCCCCAGGGACCCCAAAATTTACCGGAAGTGGTCACAATGTTGGTCTCAGAAGAAAGCTACTATTTTTCTCATTTACCCTGTGAAATCTTATGGCTAAAGGATGTTTGGTTTGGAAGTTATGAGCGAAAATGGGCCCCATTTTGGTTGACCAATATTAATTTTACACAGTACTCTATGGGGCTTACAAAATCATGTTTTTAGCTGTAACATCAAAACGGATTAAAATATCTGCGCGAAACTTTACAGATGGGGTTTTGGGGTAAAGGTCATTCTAACAAGATGAAAACTTCATTTACTTAAATCGGCCATCCCCCTTTAATATTTTATTAACCACATTTAACAACTCTTAGTGAGATATTGCAGCTGTTTTTAATCAAATAAGCCAGTGAGAATGCCATTTTTATTTAGTAGCTATGGGCATTTTTTGCATTTGTTACACTTTTCACTACAATTAGGTAAAATAAAGTGTAATCATTCAAATAAAATAGCGCTACCTATCCGATAACAACATAAACGTTTCTGTGTTTCATATGAAAGGCCATCACCAACATATATACATTCATTTTCAAATTTCACTTGAATTTGACAAATTATTTTGGTATGAGTGGTAGAGTGTTTTACGATACCCAAAGAGAGATTAATTAAGAGTACAAATAATTTCCAGTAACTGTAAACAGTTTAGCTTGTACTATCATGATGTGAAAGAAGTTGGCCAAAATATTTTACAGATGGGATGACAAAACAACATTTCTAAGCTTAATGACACAAAAAATCTCAGGCTGAAGGTGGATCAGATTGTGCCCCTCTAATTGTGGGGGCTTTTTATTCCATGTACGTGCTTTACTTTCTTCAAATTTACAATTAAAGTTGATAAGACAAGGTGTTGAATTCAATGCAAACATTGCAGCTAGCCAAAACCTGCCGTAACCAGTTGGCTACAGAACCCATAAAATACAGTAAGCTGATTACAAGTCGGTATTGTATGAGTTGGTCACTTATCCCTTTAAAAAAACTTCCTCCTCACATTTCTGTAAGAAGAAAATGTTTAATCCAAAAATCACATTAGTATGCAATTATGTCACCTTGTCTCATACATGAATTTAGAAATGTTCATATCACTTTATTTGATTTTTTTAGGCCACTTAAAATATTTATTGTTCCTCTCCTCCATTTAGATTGTTGGTCATTTTTTTATATTCGAATATTCAGATAAAAAAATTTAGGTTAAAAGATATTTAAGTAAATCTTTCAAGTTGCTAAATGAGGTTAGGTCAAATCAATCACTTTCAAGAGCTCCTTTGGTACTGTGTGGGAGGGAGTTACCCCTTAGAAGCTGAAAAAAATTCCTTCATTTTCCACAGACATACACAGAGGATAGTGGTATTAGTGTAAGAACTCAGGGAGAGGAAACAAATAATTATTTTTCATGGAGCCATAGAAGAACTGTTTGTCAGATGGTGCTAATATGTAACAAACAAGAAGTGAAATTTTAAATGTTGCAAATGGGCCTATCCTAGTTGCTTTCACATGTACACGACTCGACTGGTTGTAATGTACACAAGAAGTGAAATTATGTTGCAAACGGGCTGATCCTACGTGTAGTTGCTTTCGTACCACTTGACTGGTTTCCACTAACACCTCAGCTTAGAATGCACAAGAGTGTTTGAATATTCAATGTGCATTGAATCGGGCATTGAATCATGCAAAACAATACATCCTATTCAATATTGTTAACAATCAAGCACAGGTCAGTCTTGAGACCAGTTAAGTGTATTAAGTTCCTGTTACAATGTCTGAGGTAGTTCATTAAATTGTGTTGCCATAGCACCTTTGAGGATAAATCGGTGGTGATTTCTGGACTAGATTTCAGGATGAAAATGAGTGTTTTAGTGACATTTACAGGGTTAAGAACATGATGGTGCAAGAGTGTTTTGTTTCTTAATTTGCAACAGGACTGTTGAAAATTTGTTGATTTGTTTTCATGTAACTATTATAATGTGAAGTATTTGTTCAAAGGTAAGACATTTACAGGACAAATGTCTATAGCTTAATATTGTTTAATTTAAAAATCAAGATAACATCCAAATTATTTTGCCTGCCTTCTGTAAGAAATACTTTTCTAAACAGTGTATGTCTTTTCTATGTAAACATAAAGAGTTAAATGAAACAAGATTTCATCTGAGATCCTGTACACCATGGAATATGTGGATACATGTACTTACTCTGTAGAGAGTTATTTTCACATGCCTTTTATTTTGTGCTCACTACAATCTTGGACATAATTCTTGACACACTACTGTAAGGGGTAAAATCGGCCCCTCTCTCTAGAACAAAATTGAAACCAGAAATTGTGTTACAGTGCGCCTAACAATAATCAGCATTGATTGGTGGGGAAGGGGGGTTTTGCAGATTAGCAAAAGCTTCAAGTTTGATTTTAAAAATTTCAAATTTCATACCTTTAAATATGGCCTAATTATGTAAATGTAAAATTTACGAAGTGTGTGAACTAATTATAACAAAGATTGTGTGCGCGAAATCAAAAAATAATTTAAAAAATGGAAAAGTTGACCTAACCCCCATTGGCGTAACCAGCGGGGGAAAGGGGGGGGGCAAGCGCCCCTGTTCAGAACCCATGCGCCCCCTCCCACCATTTGCAAAGGTCTGGTTACGCCACTGCTAGCCCCACTACAAATAGTCCTTTTTTTTTTACTTTTAAAACATCTCATCACTACAAATTTTTCTCTTTTTTTCTAAATTGTGGACCTTTTTAACAAAAAAAAAAACAACAGCACAAGTGGAACTTTTGTGGAATTTGGTAGGGCACTTCCCAGACACACAGCCTCCCCCATGTATGTATATTTTTGCCCTAACAACATTGGAATTATATTGCTATCGTGTGCGTTAGGGCGAAATAGGCTTTTGTTATTCACTCAGAACGCTCTTAGGGCGAAATTTCATTTCCCCCTATTACGTATCCCTTTGTATTGTGGTTTATTCCATTTTCATAACAAAGGATATGAATATTAATTTTTGGAAATGAAGGATAATGTCCTAGAATAACAAAGGATATGAATATTAATTTAAATAAGAAAAAACTCATTATAACCTTATGAATAATTAAAATTTCCCCCTAATGTGCTTGTTAACGTTATTATTATTGTTTTTATTATCTAAAACATTTATACTTACATTTGTGTTTGTGTCTCAGTGTTTGTCAGTGTTTGTCTGTGTGTGTCCAGAGCTGCTTCTCCACACTGGGACACTGCTCGACTGTGAAGCTTGCAGGGTCCCTTTGTCTTAGGGCCCCTGGGCCCCACGGGGGAGGGGGACCCTGAGCCCCACGGGGGAGGGGGGTTGGGGGAAAGAAAGAAGAAAGCCAGGTGACTGCCTAGTTATTACTTTCCTATTTCCTATGTTAGGAGAAAATTGCCCTTTCAAATGCACTATACTTCATCCGACCTGAACTAAGGAGTGATGTCATAGCTTTTGTGCAGCTACATGTATTGTGCATGCCGACTTTGTACGTTTGCGGTTAAAGCTGCAACTTACTGCAATTCGCACGTTTAAGACTGCATGAATGCTATGACTTAACTCCTTAGTTCAGGCTGGACCTTAGTGTTTCTCCTTTGTAAATTATTATTGCGTTTTTTTTCTGTGTAGTAAAACAAATGACATGAATATTAATTTATGCTAATTCATGCAAATTTGAAGATTTTGTATGACAGGTAGTCTATAACAGGATGTGCTACAGACAGCCTGACATACATATAGTCTCATAAATAATTAAAATTTTGCCATAACATTGGAATTGTCTTCATTGTTAAAATTGTTATTGTTAATATAAGTATGATGCAATATGTAATTCTCAGTGTGAAATTATGTGCAATTTACAGGTCAGCTTCAACCAACTCATAATGGAAGTGAGTGAAACCCTGCTTATATTTTTGAGATCATGCATTTTGATTGGTTTTTCTTTATTTGCAAGATATTTTTGGAATGAAACAAGTTTGGTGTTTTTGTTTTATTTTTGATTTTTTTTTGGTTTTTTTGTTATGGGAGAGATTTTCTTCATGGTGAAGGAGGAATGTTATACATTTAGTTAAATTTCATGGTCAACAGATCTGCATGTTTCATTTCATTGATTTTTTTTGGTAAAAGTAAATTGTTAATTTTGCTTTGTTCCAATACATATAGCATGTAGTTAGGTCTGGTTTGAAATTAATGTGTGGTTAAGGTCTTATTCTGCCTATTTGTACAATAGTTCTGGGATTATGGGTGACTAAATTATGATTTTCTCTTTTCTCCTTTATTCTACTCTTTCTTCTGATGGTATGTAGATGGGAGTGAACCAGCTCATCTGCAGCCTACTAACCCACCCAAATTCCAAACTACTAACACTAACCAACAACGACCAAAGCCTACTACAACTGATTTACCAGATCCTAAAGAGGATGATACAATTTTCAGTGAGTTGGCCAGACAATTGCATAAAGAGGGTGCCAGGCAGAAAATGCAAGGACAAAGGGAATCAAGCGAACTGGAAAGGCAACGTGGCAGTCAGAATAAGCCACAAGAATCAGATCGACAAGAAGGGAGGCATTCCTCGGAAGAAGTTGATTATCTACCTCAAACCAATGAAGATGAGAAATATAGGGAAGATGACGATAAGGATGACCAGTGGCGATCAAGACAAAAGGGGAGTGGAAGACCATATGGAGACTATGACCGACCGAGTAGGCTAAGACCCCAAGGCAGATATGACAAGGATAAAACATCTAATGAGATGGATGATTACAGAGACTATCCAAAGAGACCATTAGATGATGCAGATGACAATTTAAGCACTGATTATCGAGCTGGTAATGATCGTTACAATGGCAGGTACAGAGGACAAGGTAGATACGATGATAACAATCATCGCTATCAACCATCGCGTACTAATCAAGATGACAAGCAAGACAGCGACATTGATAATGACAGAGCATCATCTATCCAGAAGGACAAGTCTGATGGTGGAAAGTCTCAAGGAAGAAATCCACAAGGCCATACTAAATCAAATAATGGGGATAAATGGGAGGGTCATAGTGATGAGAATGACGCATCTGATAATGAGCAAGAAGTTGTAAAATCAAGACCAAAAGGAGAGTCCACTAAAGAAGACTGGTATGGACAACACCAAAAGAAACCAGAGGAGGATCAATTCCAGAATAAAGTTTCAGTGGGTGGAGGACATGCTTTTCCAGGTGATGATGATTACACTAAAAATGACTATCCAGACTATAATGGTAATTACTATGATAGAAATCCTTTCAGGGGATATCCAAATAGATACCCAAACTATAGATACCCATATGGACAGGCAGACTACCAGGACTATATTGATTACAATCACCAGGGCAACAACTGGATGTCACCAGGTAGGGGAAGGGGTGGTGCAGGTGGACGTGGCCATGGCAACAATCGCAAGTGGCCACAATCGCAAAATCGCTATAATGAAGGAGATAATGAAGGTGGCCAAAGAGAGTATGATGACAACAACGTGTCGGAGGGCGATATGGAGGTCCCAAAGGATAAAATACAAGGTGATGCCCGTGACCATGGCAACCAAAACAGTGCTGATGTACCTCATAGTAGACGCTTGCGGCCTGGTAAAACATATTCTCATTGGTGGTGCTTCTTTTATGTTTTCCTTATGTTTGATATCATTTTTCATTCAACGAAAGTTGTATAAAAAGTTAATATTGTTCAAGTGACTTGCTATTTTGATTGCATTTCACATAGTGTATATTTGCCATCAGGTTAGATTTGTGATCACTTGATTGCCACCACATACTAGTAAAGAACGTACCAGTTCACTAATTTGGTTGGTGACATTGTTTTGCTTTCAACACATGTTGTGTTTTGGTTTATCCACTCATTAAAAAATGGGAGTGAGTGAGAGTGTGTGTGCATGCGTGTGTGTGTGGGTGTGTGTGTGTGTGTGAGAGAGAGTGACATGTAAAATGGGGACACACATGCAGAAGTTACCTTGGCATTGGAGATATGAACCTGCATTAAAAAAAAACCCAATTAACTATGTTTTAAAATGATACAAACATAATAGTAGTGGCCCATTGGTATGAGCCCATGGTGTGATGTTCACAATATAAGGCTTTCTACATGAGAAACCAGATCCAGATCTGGAGAACTTGAAGGTGTTGTGGCACCATGGCAGCTTCAAGTTTTGCTTGTTTCAATGCAAGTGAACTCAAATCCAACTTGGTGTGCAAAAAGTGGCAAAATGCAAAAATGATATCATGTGATCTAGTGCTTGGTTCTGTTGTAGCCCTGTTTGCTTTCCTTGTATGCATGAAACAATGTATGCATGAAATGATGTATGCATGATTGATATACATGGAATACATTGTGTGTTTCATAGTCACAAATCAGATTTTACAGTATTTAGCATCTTACCATACATCCCATAAAATATTTGTCTTTTGTTGTACACAGTTCAAGGTTTCCTGTATTGAAGGTTGCTAGCCATTTTTTTTATATAGAACACTGATTTTTGTGTTGCCTGCCCTAAGGCAGGAAGACACATAGGGATCACTTTGTCCACTGTAGTTGTTGATGTCTGTTGATGTCTGTTGTTGTGAAAAAGGGTTAACATTTGCCTGTAATATCCACATACTTTGATTTAAACCAAACTTGGGTCACAGGTGCAACATGGCATCCCCCATTTGTTAATGAGGTCAAAGGTCACATACCGAGGTCAAAGGTAAAGGTCATGTGAGGTCAAGTTGTAAAATAGGCTGAAAAGGTAAAATTGACCCGATTTGAAAAGTTTAAGTTCAATTGGAACCAAACTTGGTTTATGGAGTTTACATGCAAGCCCTCATTTGTTTATGAGGTCAAAGGTCACATATCAAGGTCAAAGGTGATGTTAGGCCTATCATTCACAAACCGCGACGGCAGGCGACACAAGCGGTCTGAGGACCGATGTATTTTTAATATATGACACAATCCAACTCCACTCATGCCAAAGGAGACACTGTTGAGAAAATTTAGTAACTATATTCTGAATTTGCCCATGCAGTAGTCAAGTAACTTAGGCCAAGAAAAAAAATTGTTTGATTGCCCTTTCCCGACCGACCCAAAAAATTGAAAAATTCGGGTCGCGTTTTTTTTTTGAGAGTGAAAATTCTCAATTTTGAGAGGTTTTATGGACGTAAATCTCTACTTTTTCAAAAATTTTGCTTTAATAACGATGAAAACCTGATATACCCCTCTCCAGGTCATAGCATATTGCCCATCTGCAGCTCGAATCATAGAGTTTGTGTCTGAATACGTCTGACAGTCCAGTCGGGTACAAGCACTCAATCGAGCGATATCGCCTCATTTCTATCGGGGACTTTTTTGTTACATGTTCAGTTAAAAGTTGGGATTTTTTAGAAACGAAAATCACTCTTTGAGATACACACCATCGCCAGAAAATCATCCATCAGCTTCAGGGAAATTCCCCATTCGCCATCTTGAATATAGTCCAGAAATGAGTGATGAGTAGATTTGCATACAATTTGTGTCCAATTATAGCCTCATCTTTAGGATACAAGGGTTTAAAAAACAGTAACTTTTCCATAGAAACTGACAGAAGAATTTGACGTCGCGGTGCGTATTAATCTGAAATGTGAAGCGGCGGCTTGTGCACATGCGCAGTAAGGCCGAAATGGCTGTCCGCAGTAAAAACAAATATGGCGATGCACATCCAAAATAGTATTGGAAAGTAATCCAGCAGCTTTTGAGTACGATTTATGCACTTAATTTGAACTTGGATTTTTACAAAATCATTACTGACGGATTAAAAGGTGATATAATATGTACTATAATCTGAAGTTTGAACCAAAATGTTGTGTATGATTTTTATGGGGAATATCGCCGAATTCGGCGATCGACCGATTGCTCTATAAATAGCCAAATGGTTTCAATGGACGGTTCGTACACATAAGTGAATAAGTGAAAAAACAACCGGGTAAAATATGACAAAATATACATATTACATCGAAAATAAGATAAAATCAAAACTGATTTTACAAAAATAAATAAATAGAATTTTGTTTATTTTACAAGTAGAGAATATGAAGAAATGGTTTGGTATTTGGGGTTTACTTCATTTCACTGAAATACATTCGGTAGAGTTTCAAAACAACAACATGGCGGTGTGTACGCTGTTTCGTATACTGCTGTCAAGGGAACTTTTATTCTATGACATTTCCCAGACATTTATGGGTCTGTTTGTTGATTTTGCAGTGTCATAAGTCAAATCTGTGCGTATTGGCCCATGGCACAATGTTGCAGAGAATGAAACAATTTGTGCCCTCACGATTTAAGCTACAGTACAGACATAGGCCTATACATATACAAAAACCAGGCTTTTCATATCTTACTAGAATATTCTTGTTCCTAAAAAAAAAAAATAAAAAAAAAAATCAAGCGACCTACCGACCCAAATTTTTTTGGAGGTGAAAGGGCAATCAAACAATTTATTTTTCTTGGCCTTATCCAATGTCAATTTGTTGTGGGCCACCAGCTATAGCTGACAGGACCACTTAGCAATCCATTGTGCGTGTATATGTGTGGATGTGTGTGTGTGTCACTTAAATGTTTTTTTTTTTTAAATTGACCTCAATTGAAATGTTGAAGTTCAATTGGAATCAAACTTGTGTCATAGGTGCACCATGGGATCCCTCATATGTTGATGAGGTCAAAGGTCATGTGCCAAGGTCAATATAGCCAGATACTAGGCATTTCAGTGGCGTATCTTGGCGGGTGTTTTCGGGGGGCGCGCCCCCGGGGTTTCATCCACAGTGCAGTGCAGTAAAATTCAGAGCAGTCTGGTAACTTCATAACCCTCTCTCAAAAAATACAGTGCTCACATTTTGGCTGTACTGGCATTCCAGAAAGTGGATTTCAATCAAAATTGTTAGTTATATCCCGAGAATAGGACTCATTTATAGGATTAGGTGCAGTGCCATTTCCACCTTGTGTCTCTATTTATATTTTTGTTATTTAAAACAAAAATAGTGCTGTATTTTGGGGGAATTGGGAGTCGCAGTTGGCTACCAAGTGGAAATAATAGTCTGTTGTATTAACACTACACTCCCTGATATAGAGAATTGTGTTGAAAGAAATCAATATTATGTGGGAATCCATTGACGCACAAGCTCTAACTCATAAAGTCACTTTTATACATGTACTTACTATAGCTATATTCATAACGTTCTATGACATATATTTCACTTCATATAAAACCTTAATTGATTGGCATTTAAAGGCACTATCAGTGATTTGCTAAATCACAAAATAAAAAAAATAAAAAATCTGATTTTTACATGTCTGTAACAAGTACAATTATCCAAGCATATGTACCTACAAGTGATAAGTCCAAAGCAACCTACATGTAATAAGGACAAAATCGGATATTTTACTCATAACTGTCCGTACGGACACTAATTCAATGGAGATTCATATCTTCGAACAATGCTGTTTTCTTCTTTTCTGTCAGTTTTTCAGGTAAAAAAAAACTTGTGAGAATTCTACAAACCTGTGCTTCACTTTTAAGGAATTCCTGAAAATTTCAAATATTTTCACTCTTTCGGGTGGATCACTGATAGTGTCTTTAAATGAACTTCAAGGCCCGTAGACAGAATTATTTTCACAAGTCCCTTTCCAATATAATTGCCATTTTGCCTTCAATTCAGAAACTGATCTCAACCATGACTTAATGAATCCCATGATTGAATAGACAACCTCTTTCAGTTACACTTCAAGTATTGTAATTGTATGGGCAAGGTTGCAGAAAAAGGCATTAACAGTATTTCTAAATGTTACCATACTGACCTCATACACATGTATTTGAGCATAATTCCACTCAATATTTGAGAAATATTTTAGAACAGGCAGTTCCTTGTCAAATTCCGGGTTCAAATGTTTAAAATGTCGCATTGGTTAGAACACTACTAAAAATTTAATCAAAGGGAAAATTATATGCTGTCGATTATGACAATGCCTATGATTTTGGGTTGCCTAGGGTTTGGGGGTTCAAATTTTGGAATTGGGGAATTTGTTACATGAATATTAAAGGTGCTTGTTCCGATTTATGTCTATTGTGTTCTCTACTTGATATGAGAGCCTGGCACTTGCGCATATATGCCCCATCAAGTACCATGGGAAACAAATTTGCGGTTTTGATGGTAGAAGCAATAATTATATTGCAAAGCCCTATTCAATACTGTGCTAATATTGATGGTTAACCATAAATACGGCATTTTTTGTTTATATCTTGGGAATGAAATGGATTTGAGGGCTTAAATTTCAGGACGACAATGAGAAAAATATGGCCTTTCATCTGATACCAAAATCGACACTACTTCCAGGTAAATCAGGGGGGTCCCAAAGACGATCAGAACATGCACCTTTAATTAATTTCTCATTTTCCTTAGTATAATCATGGAGTTATTATAGTATTTTGACTACTGAAAGGATGCACTTGAGAATATTGATGGCAATTTGAAGTTTCTACTCCAGTTTACTATAATAACTCCATGGTATAATCCAATCTTCAAATTTTAGTGAATTTCCACTGCAAAGTTGTGTATTTTATGAGAGAGATGCAATTCAACTTGTGAATGCATGCATAATCACTTTAAGCCCTGGAAGATTCTTTAAAAGATAGGTATAATGCCATTAGAGAAAAAGGGATTGCTTCATAATAATTCACACTACATCTCATCATGGTTTGATTAAAAAAAAGATGCCAACATTTGCAGGGATAAAATGGTATTATTGATACAACCGATGAATTATAGCATACATCGAGGGTTTAGTGCAAAAAGGGCCCACCTGCAATAGCTGCCAGGCATTATATTTGGCAGGTATAACACTTAATAAGAACACAACTGACAAACGGCAGCTATTGCAGATTGGGCCTTCTTGCCATAAACCCTCGACATGTATCCCACGAAAGTATGTGTGTTATAGATACAAATGTATCCATTCATGTTACTTGTTATTGCATGCTTTCCATACCGCTGATTATGTGATACTAGCAAAATGTGTAGACGTGTAATTAGAAAACTGTTAGTGTTGTTGAACACCTGCTTGTCAGCGATATTCCACAGCTCCAGTTACCTGTTCGAAACCTGAAATCCTATGCCTTTTGTAATTTTCTCCCCACGTGGGTAACAAATTGGCTTGTATGACAGGACTGCTTTATCGGAAATTTGCTCGGCAGGGCAGGTGTGTTATTTAATCGCTGTATTTCATTTGTCTGATTTTTGCTCTTAGCATTTTCACCTACCAGCTGATTGAGATGCTGTGTTCATGTAACACGGTTACATAAATTAGAGCTGGGGTAGTGCCACCCGTCATCCTTTGTGACTTGCATTTGTGATGTCTGAATTAAAAAAGTGGCTGAACGTGTACCATTTTATGTGCTTTTTAATCTGGTGGTGTAGAATTTAGAGTATCTGTCTCTTATGTAACAGTAATTATACAATTTTGAACTACAAATTTAAGCAAATTTGAAATTTTGCTTCTAAAACTTTATATGCAATGTTCTGAAGTGAATTACTGCATGATTTGAAAATGGAGTAAGTTTATTTTTAATCCTTTAAAACAATTAACTCGAGATATGAGCACAAATTTGGGAGGGGAATGTGTTGAAACCTGAAATATCCAGCAATGTTGATCATTCTTTCATGAAGTATGACTAAGCCTTAAAATGTACTCCAATTTTTCTTGAAAATATACCCCATCTTAGACCAAACACAACATATTTAAAGTGAATCCATTTTATCTGGTGATAAAATGTTGTTTGGGGTATTTGTGGTATGACAGAGATGCCAAGTTTACTAAGTGCATCAGCAAGCATTTGTAATTGCAATGGTGCCTAGTATAGCTCATGCACATTACTGATCGATGTCTGATTAGATGAGTCTGATTTTCATATTAACCTTTGTCACCTCAGGCACATCCATCTACATGTATTCAGCAGTTAGTTATTTTCTTGATTACAGCATGTCCTTCCCCTTAATAGTGCTCATTAGAAGCTATTGATAGGCTGGGGGTTGACGAAACCCATAGCGAATGCGTATTGAGCTAATCAGATGCATAATTCAGAACCGACGATTCTCTGTTGATGCCTAGATTGTTTATTTTGAGACCAAATTACAATTGCCAGGTTTTGATTTAGAAACCCGGCAAATACTAACAGTAATCTTGATTTCAAGCCTTCAAGGGATTTTTGTGGAATGGCGGATTTGGGATGTTTGCCGCACAACTAGATGAATATAAAGATTCATCACAATAGATTTGATTTCCTAATGGGTTACAGAATAAAGCACTACAAATACTTTTCTGATACCCTATTAATCCTACAACATGCAGACTGTAGGGAATAAGAAATGAACAGAGCACAAATGGCATAGTGTGAATGATGCACAGGAAATGACCAGAGTCAGAATAAGTTTTGAGGTGGAAACTGGGGCTCTGTAGGGCCGTGTTAGGGAGTCAGCAGGTAGACAACCCCAGTGGAGGTGAACTAATCCCATAATGCACTGTACTTTGGAAAATTGCCCACCTGATGAGGTAATGTGACCCACAAGAAACCTATTCCAAAGAAATAAAATACCAGATTTTAATTACACCTTTTTTAAGCAAAATGTACTACTAAGAGGAGTTTTGACATGATCTGAAAGGGCTGTGACGGTTACTGAATTCTTAATCCCTAATACTGATAGTATATAGTACATGATTGTAATGTATGTTTGAAAATGCATCGTGGGATTGTTTAAAATGCCCTATGGACAAACCCATTAGCCATTGTCATTAGAGCAGGTGACATATGAAATGGACAAAAGCACCCAACATAATAAATTTTATTTTTTTATTTTGTTTCCCATCAATTCCCATATTAAGTGTGTTCTGATGACCAAAGAAAGTTACAATCCTACATATTTCAAATGTGCTATTACTGGAACTTAAATTGTTATCTTTTTAATTTTTTATTTTTCCTGTTGCATGTGTACAGGTTAAAGCGGATACCAATTGGTATTTATGGTTATGTGTTCTCTTGTATAGCTGTTTCGGAAATCAAAAAGAAAAAAGAAGTTATGTCTATCGAAGATAGGACATTCGATTCATTTACCAACTTAATTGTATATCACCCCAAAACACAACTTTACAAGCGCCACTGTATAGGTATTTGGACTGATGAAGTATGCACAAAAAGTCACCTGATGTTAAAAATATCAAGTATTATCAAAATTGTCTAGCTTTGTTCTTAATTGGAATTTATTGGTTAAATCCTATCGGCACCATATTAATTGAAATATCTAAATATGACGTACCAGATGGTTTTTGCATGGTAATTGGAGTATTCCTTGCGAAGGAAACATCATTGTCACGCTTAACTTCAACAGTAGACGATTTAAGGAAGACGCCACGTGGATTTATGTACGCTATCGTTTTGCCACAAGCCTGTTAGTTTCACACCAATTTGAAGTGATCGGTGGGGTTTTAGTCAAGTTCTGGCATGTATGAAATACTTAGCGCGTTTACTTTTAACATTGGACATTATTACAAACAAGCTTTAATTTAAAGTTTTCTTTAAATATATAAATTTATTCAAAAAAAATGGCTACATTTGTGCCTACAATATTTTATAAAATGAGCCTGGGATTCTTGAGAAATATAGTTTTTAAAATATTAACATAGGAAACTCTACATCATACAAAGAGCGCTACTCGGACATTGAATGAAAAGTACATAGTGATGAACCGCGCATGAATGGGGTCGAACCCTGATATCTATACAATGGATGGAAACCTGGGTTCGTAATTGAAGCACTGATGGACCAATTGGTCATCCAAAAACGAGCCCAAGCAGGTGCATTAAGAGCCGGTCATTTAATACCAAAATTGTTACATTGAAATGTGGAATAAGCGGACATAACAGACTTAGAATCGCCAATTCAGTGAGCTCGTTGTATTTGCTCGTATGGGATGACATGATATCTAAAAGTGCACCCGAGGTACAAATTCTGTTAAAACAGGTGTATTGGAAGGTATGTGTCGGTAGACAAGATGCCCGCAGTTGCCCTACCATTCAATCTAATCTACCCTTACTGTTGTGTAGCCAAATCCATGTATGAGAGGATCAGGGAAGTTACAAGGGCAAGACCAGCGACCCTTAGTTTCTAAAAACTAACTATTACGCGACCCCTTTTCCAATGTCCAAGTTTTCTGGATGGTTAGTGTTAAGGCCAACTAAAACTTTGTTAATCACCCCAAACATGATATTAAAACACCCACTCTTAAATTTTTCTCATATCACTGAGGTTTTAAAAAGTGTAGTTTTTTTGCAATAAAAAATTCTACGAACTTCGCTCCCTATCCTTGTGTGCTCAACGAAGTCAAAAGGATGAGGCTTGTGGCAACTGCACCACGTGATATATGCGAGTATGAAGGTATCTTTTCGCGGCTTCTGTTTCGGATTGACTGCGGACATTTAAATATTACCACAGGGAATAAACATGAGTACTCCTCCATGCTCGGTTGCTACCGTTGTGTATATTGGTCGGAAGAAATATGGATTTTTTTCGCAAGGAATACTCCAATGGCATGAAAACCATCTGGTACGTTTTATTTAGCGATTAAAGGCTGACTCAAAAATTTCAAAACAACAAACTTAATACAATTTTAATTATATTAATCGCTTTAAAGACATTTATTTTGCAGTCTGAATAAGTGCAGTATTCATAGTGGACGTTTCAGTTTTATGGAAGAAAAGTGGACGAGGATGAAAGCAAGTGCTATCAAAGTCGACAGTGAAATGTTCAATGAGATACATGTGTACCCGTAAAGCAACTTCATCACAACTTACTTGAATAACAGGTGCATATGCCTTCTTTTGATGAATTGTGTACATGTGTAATTATTTAATTCCTCTGAATTTTACCAGGTTGTCACTTACAATTTCGTTTGTTTCTCTCGTAAATGTGGTGTGTTGGCACATTCTGCACCAATCGATATTCATTCAACCATCTTGCCAAATGTTCCAACACCCACTCCCATCTTAGGTCTGTGGAAAATTGGAGAGGTACATGTAGGTAGCAGCGCCACCTGACCTATCCTACGGAAGACCACCAGACACGATGACCAGGTGAAGACAACCAGGTGAAGGAAGGGGATGAGGAGGAACAGGAGGAAAGAAGAGGAAGGGGAAACATGATGTTGTGATACAGATCGTGGCCAATGAGGATGATGATTCGACTTGACCCAATGCATACCAGTGGAAAGAGAGGCCACAACAGTGCCAGTTCGCGTTCAGACCAAGGTAATATGATGTAATGAGCACAATTTGTATATCACTTAAAGGTGCTTGTTCCGATTTATGTGCATTCGTGTTCTCTACTTGGTATGAGAGCATGGCACTGACACATTATGCCCCATCAAGTACTGTGCGAAACAAAACCGGTGCGTTTTGATGGTAGACGCAATAATGCTGTTGCAAAGCCCTATTCAATGCTGTGCTAACTATTGATGGTTAACCACTAAAACCGCCGGTTTTTTGTTTATAGCTTGGGAATGAATGAATTTGGGGCTCAAATTTCAGACGACAATGAGAAAAATACAGCCTTTCATCTGATATCAAAATCGATCTACTCCTGGTCAATCAGGGGTCCCAAAGATGATCGGAAACACGCCACCTTTAAAGCCATAATCGTCATTTTTTTCAAATTCAAAATGCCCATTTTGTCTCTCAATGTTAGTGTTAGGTCATATCAACACCTTATATTACTGATTCTTTGTAAAAAAACAGACACGTAAGCATCGTTAAAACGGTTTTGAAGATTCCATTTACGACTGTTTTTACTAGACCTAAAAAAAGTCGGTCCTGACTTTTATTAGTAAACAAAGCATCAAAATAATCTTATTGACAAATATGGCGTGCTATGCTTAGCCACTTACAGTGGTATTTACTACCCCGGATTACAATACACAGTGCAAAAAAATTGATTTGATGAAAAATGGGGCGGGATTTGTTTAAATTTTGAAGAAATCACTGATAGTGGCTTTAGATGTAACTCTGAAGCTATTTATTTCCTTTCCACGAAGAGAGCTACCATGACAATCTTTTAACCTTGTGTTATGATTTCAAGGGTGGGTGCATAAGCACGTACATTGGGTCAAGCGCCGAGGGGCGAAAGAAAGTGTATGAGTTAAAATGCTTTTAAAGCCTATATCTCTTGTCCACAGTGCCAATATCAAAAGGGTTCCAAGGACAAGATATAGTGTGGACTATTAAACTCTGTTTAAGACTCGAAAGAACAACAGCATACACTATGAGCTAGTAAAATTCAATTCCCTTGGCACAGTTCAGTAGCCTTTAATTCACCAATGTATTTAGAAAATACACCCTGCGTTTTTGGTTATGCTATATGATACCCAGATACACAAGGGGTTTCCCACGTTCATGTCAATGTATGATACAAGTACAACCCATTGAACTGTGGTCCTGGTAGATGAGGTATTGTAACCCATAGTGATAGTGCTATGAATAAAGACTGAATAGCCAACCAAACTTTGAACAGTATACAAGATATTTCAAGGGTCATGATTGAAATGATTTGAAGGATATTTGGAATGAGCAACCTGTATGCATGAGGGAAAGGAGAAGCGTCTCCAGTGGGGGGATAACCTTACTAGGGGAGAAACACTTCTGCACTCACACCCAAAAACACAAACACACAACCCCACATTACCCCCACCAACGGCGCCCAACAAGTCATTTTCAAAGGGTTAGGGAGAAAAGGGGAACCAAATGGAAGTATATTCATGCCTCTGCATATTTCAACACTTTACACTTTCATTAAATGAGATGATCTCATATTGAATTAACTTATTCCTGCAGGGGATAGAGTTATACATATAATATGCTTAATTGATAAGGCATGTTGTGATAGCTTATTGAAAATGATAGGAGTATCAAATGCACAATCTGATTTGTTAAGGTTTCAGCTCCTGGCATATGATGTCAAGATAATATCATTATAGTAGAAGTACATCAAATCATGCTTTGGGTGTAACGCGTGCCATGCATTATTGCATTCAACTGGGAATCAAACCAGCTTTACATATCCGCGCCAAAATAATCAAAAATTGAGCTGCCCGGAAATAATGTTTGAAGTGAAAGAGTCCCTACTTAGTTCTGAAATAAAATAGCAGCCTATAGAGCATTTTACCTTTCAAAGTTTGTTGTAAAACCAGTGTATAGAGTGTAGTAAGTAATTTTATTGCAGAATGATTAAAATGTGTGTGTGTGTGTGTGTGCGTGTGTGAGGGTGTGTGTGTGTGTGGTGTGCATAATCTTAAATGCCAGATTTCAATCTTTTTAAAACAAATTATGTTTAAACAGGCAGAAATTAAAAACAGTGGCATATGGAACACTGATGCAAAACATTTGCCTCATAATGTTAAAAAGACATTTTAGATTCATCTGACAATTTTGTGATAAGCCTTTTCAAGGTATCTTTCAAAATAAAAACTAAAGGTTTTGGAAATCATTAAAAATGACCACTTTTATAGGTGCTTGTTCGATATATATATTGTGCCTCTTATTATCACCAAGTATTGTGGGGAAACAAACTTGCCAATTGATGGTACCAGCAAATAATGCTATTGTTCATGCCAATTCACAACTGTGCTAATAATTGATGGTTAATCATTAAAATGGCAGTTTTTTGTTTCTATCCTGGGAAAAAAATGGATTGGGAATGCTGAAATTCAGGACGGCCCAATGAGAAAATTATGGCCTTTCATGGAATTAAAATTATAATACTTAGGGTTCGTCAGGGGCTCCAACAGATGATCAGAGCAAGCATGGTTATAGTACAAAAGCGATTTATTTTTAAAAGTAGGTTTATTTGCCCAAAGCTTTGTGTGCCATTTACATTCTGCTGCGTATTTTTCCAGATCATGAAGAGATCAGTATTAAGGGCATGTCAACCATTTTATAGATCAGTTGGCCAAGTAATATGCATGAGATCTTAAGTATTTGCTGTAATTGACTGATTGATGTCGTTGTTCAGTCAATTTTGTGTGTTAGCCTTTGCTCTTAGCAGTCCAATTAACCATTCAGTCTAAGCCACAATTCTTTAACGCGTAGTTCGCTCGTCATCACCACTTCCGTTGGGCAGGGTTATGCAAATTTTGCAGCAGTCGCGCAATTGAGCCACTCAGCATCGGCGAATTTGTGTCAGGTGTCACTTGCACCCAAGAGACCAGCTAGTCGTAGTACGCTATCAGAACGCCTACACGCTTAAAATACGCTTAAAAATGCATGGTAGCTTCTACTTTATCAAGTTTACACTTTGATTTTTGTTCACCCATACTTCTTATCATTAGCTTGCTTTGAAGTGCAATAATAAAAGCACTTTTCTCTTCTACTTTCTAATTAAACAAATCTTTTACATGTGTTTTATTTTGGTGATGCCATCATTCCAAGCATCTTATATTCATCATGCATTTTGAATATTCTTGTACAGGGACTAAAGAACAACTAGCACCCAGTGGAAGCACAGTCAATCCAGTGCACCATGAACCGAGGCAACAAGTGCAGACCACTGAAGTCCCCAAAGTACCCCTTCAGTGATCACAGTGAAGGGAAGGTTGTAGACAATCCAGGCGTGACAGCCCCTGCGGTGTTGCCTCTCGACCATCGTGCTCTTCCTCAGCTGTTTCTGCTCTTGATGATGTCATGTCGTTTACGCTACATGAACCGAAGATTACTGCTATGGTAAGACTCAAAACCACAATGCCCCCATGATTCATGACTATTTAATCATTGCCTGTATTTGTAGGTTATTAATACCTAGAATTATGTATTAACGTGAATGCCACTGAACAAACTGATTTATAATGAGTACCAAAGTTTTACATTTCTTCCTCTTTTGTTGTGGACCTTTCAATCGTCAACCTTAAGATAGGATTCCCCAATCAATTTGACAGTGGAATTAAAAAACTTAATCGTGTCATTGTTGAAATTTATTGCAAAAAAACTAAAAAATCAATAAAACTCAAAAACTTAAAAAACATAAAAACAATGATTACACATCCAAGTCATTTGTTATTGATACACTGTATTTATTATTAGTCGGCAGGACATGTTTAGTTGGCTTGTTGGCTTAAATTGCTTGATTGGTCTGGCAAATTTGATTGCAAAGAGTCTGAATTTTGGGGCACACATTGTGCGGTTGGATCAGCATTCTCCTCAAGCATAAGGTTGTGGGTTTGAGCCAGCCCGCTTGTCTCCATGTATTGGTGGCGCTGTTCATAATGCACTTTATACCTTGCCTTGCCCCCGCCTCCTCTCCCACCCGGAGTATAAATGGGTACACCGCATATGTTGGGAATGCAAAAACAGACTCGCCGTGCGAGAGGAGGTGGCAAACCCCCACAGCAACATTATATGATGGAGTCGGTCCAACGCCAAAGCAGAGAGATGGCACTCTGCTTGCACTGTGCACCATTACATTTAGTCTGATTTTTAATCCTGCAAGACACAGGCTACTTTTATGTTAGAGTGTGCAAATAATCCACGGCATTAAAACAAGAATGATTCTTTGATTTTTTCCCTATTCCTTGCGTCCAATATTACATAAAATGTGGGGCCGGTATGCCATAAGTTTTGGTCCAGCATCTCATGATCTCTCAGACATGTGAAAAATTGTAAGCTGCTTTATTTCATTAACATAATAAAAGTGATATGATTCAAAGCAGGTGCAAAGAATATACTGTAATTATTGTAGGGAACTCTTAGGTTTTCAAATAACAGGGTTAGTTCCATTCTGTCCCTACAGTTTTCCCACAAATACATCATGGCCAAAAGATATAGGCTCCATCTTGTGAACTAATGAATGGAATAGCAAAATGCAACACACTGTTGTTGAAGCAACTTGCACCTTCTACGTGCGATGGTTGTATTTTGTTACAAGGAACACGAGTAGAAGAATAAATTCGTGTGCGAATCAATAAAGGCCAAATAATACCCATTTAAGCACAGTGTGAAAGGGAAGATTTAATTCACCATGAAACAAGCCTTAACTTTTGACTGTATGGGACTGAAATGGGTGATGACTGATGATCATGATTATTATTAATATCACAGCCAGTCAAGTGTGTTCTTCTGCAGACATATTGTCATAACTCAGAGTTTCAATATATCAGCATATTCATATCTTATTTATATCCTCCTTAGTGTGAAAGGAACGGATTTAATTTGGCATGGAAACATGCTAACCTATGACTTGTATAAGACTGAATGGGTAATGATGATCATAATTATCATTCAGTGTCCCTGTCGGTTCATTATGTTCTTGTGGAGTCACATTGTGCTAAATCATAGTTTCTATATATCAGCATATCCTACGAGTAACTTTTTGATTTCCTATAGCTCTGTTTATTTGCTCAATTCCATCCAACAAATCACTGCAACATATATGCCTTGTAACAACTGTAGCTATTAAATATGCTAATTGCAGTGAATTAAACAATATACATTTAATGACCCAAGCTGGCAGAATGGTTTCAGGTGCTGGCCAGTGTTTTACATAATTTGCATAAGTGGCATATATAATTAGGTTGTGATTGAGTCAAACTAATACTTGGAAAACAATTTAAACTCTTACCGTTGCCTAAATGTATTCCTGCTTTGATGCACTGTGTAATAGGTGCATTTCACTCAAATTAACACTAACAGTAATGTTTAGGAAAATAAAATGTAGACATGTAATTTCTGCAAGAATGGAAATTTCTATGAAGCTTAAGAATGGAGCTAATGTTGCAGGAGTTGCACATTCTGCCAGACTGGGTCTCAGTTTTCACATTTTCCATCAGAGTTTGCGATTTTTGTAAGTGTTTTCTACAGAATTATACATAGGCTATAGCAAGTTTTATACTGTAATGATTCTATTAGATGACTTGTTTTGTGAGTAAATTAAATATAGTATTACTACTTGAGATGTAAGTATTGATTGAAAGAGGAAATGTTTTTTCTGTTATGTTTTAATCTAATTTTTGTGAATTATCTGAAAGTTTTCAATTTTCAACCCATGCTTTAGATAATCAGCAGAATTGGTTTATTTTAAAACATCTTTTAAGATGTATTTAAATATTTTCTTTATGTTGACCAGAAAAACAATAATCCAGTTGAAAAAGTTAACTTTGCTTTAAATTAAACTTTGAATTGGAAGTTTTAGGAAATAGCAGTGATTTAATTCAAATAATACAAATGACACAATCATCTGAATTGTATTTTTCCATTAATTTCCTTGCCATCCAAACATCTAAATAGATGAGTTTTGTTAATTTGTTTAATACTCTGAAAAGTATATCTTACAGATTACATTGGATGAAAACATCGGAGATTTATAAAGTGTGTATGATCTATTTTATCTTGTGGGGACCTGATAAGAGTTTGTCCTACTTTATGTCATGAATAATAAATATTGTGTCTCTCTAAAGAGTACAGATGTAATCTGGTGAATTGATTAACCTTTGCCAATTGTTATACTAGAATGTTCACGACTGTATATGTGTGATGTGGCTTACATAAAAATAGAATTTTGTGAAGTATACTAGTAAGCCATGTGCAGGCGCGGATCCAGGGAGGGGGCGGAGGGGGCGCGCGCCTCCCGGTAATTCTGCAAAATCAGCCCATTTTGGACAAGTTACAGCCTTTCAAGCTCTTTCAGCCCCCCAGTAATTTTTACGTTTTTCAAATCCCAGATCCGCCCATGATGTGATCTAAATCTGTGCTGTTTTATTTAACTTGATAATGGACATTTTATCAAAATTATCTTGGGGTGTACATTGACATTTTACATGGTGTCACAGAGGTGCAAGCAAAGTTTATGCAGTATTGTTGCTAAAATTATGGACACAAGGTCTCTTAAAGTTTTAGTTCTTATTTCAATAGAAAACTTAAAAATATTTTGGCCCTTCCTCCTTTGTTAAGGAGAATGTGTGTCCCCCCTGGGGAACCTTTACACTCATGGATGTTTTTTCCTATATACCCCCTGATATCAACGGGAATCTCCAAAACCTCTTCTTAGGTCTTCATTGAATGTTCTTCCTCACACACAAACACACCCCATGTTTGAGGGTCAACCAAGAGGCAATTGGTTTTGTGCCAACTTGCGAGTTTTTTAAAGGGAATATTAATCTTTGAAATCATGTGACACATTTTAACCTACTGGATATAAGACACTTATCAGGTATGTAAATAAAAAATATCTTATTAATAAGATCAAACAAATCTTAGTATAAGCTTCTTTTTGGTAACCAACCTGAAGCCATTTATCCATATCTTCGCGATATAAGGGGAAAGCAATTTACATTGAATGTTTGACTTTCGATATGACTAATCACTAACTGCTAGTAATAATATTTATTTTTTGGTTCGCCTTCCAAATGCCCCTTTTTAACCATATCGTCACAAAACCCATCACATTCTATCAGTCGCCTGAAGTACATGCATACGCCAAAGTAACATACATACCCAGATGTATTCACAAAATAATTTCATTCATGATTTTAGAATCTGTAATTTCGTGCGACACGAGCAATGTGATGCGTATGACATATCAGTGGAGCTATTGATCGTACTTGTGTATTTTGGGAGCATTGTTATATAAAGATGTGAGACTTAGCTGTATAAATAACAGGCCAAATAAAAGTGAACGCAAGCTTTACGACTTCCGGCCTACCAGATGTGCAGGCTTGATGTTGTAAATATTAATAGAGTATGCAAATTTGTATATTTTATATATATGGAAAATAATCTAAATCTTGTAACAACATGAGTTTATATAGCCTCTTTTTGTACATATAGTTTCATTGAATGTCATATATATTGAGTAATGTAGTGAATGTAGCTGTATAAACAGGTCTGTCATCCATTTGTAAGTTTTTTGCCACAATCATAAATATATTACAATAATGGTTATTGTTAATGATAATTTATTACAAATACGATATGAAATTCATTACGTGTAAATTTACTGCCAAATTGTCCATATTAGTAAGGCCCAAGGTATTCAACATGTATTTTGTATGAAATTTAATGTTTTGGTTCCTCATCAAACACACAAAAATTATGTTATTGGTGTTAGTGTTTTTTATCTGTGTATTACATTTCTTATATTTGTTTCATTATTCGGGTTGAGAGAACACAACATTCCAAAACCCCAATAACGTCAACATGTTGTACTAGCCAAGCCGGGTAGCCAAGTTTGTTTTCATTCGTTTGTTCTAAGCGTCATATCTTAAGGTGCTATTTCATGATTCCAGCACCACCGTTTTATTCATTGTTCACTATAGTGCATTTATCTCCCTCAAGTCAGTGACGTCAGGCTTGTTATGCAGTTAGATGCACCATTAAAACGCGGGCCTTTTTTCAAAGCGCTGGCATACACACACGCGAGCGTATAAAGGCGGTGCGATAATGCACATGCAAAACATCTTTCTGAACGTGTTGACGTCACGGACTCGAGGAAGATAAAATGGACTATCGATATCCTTGAAAAAAGCATATTTACCAAAATTTGGGTGATCCCATCTTGTGGTTTGTGTGATGAGCATTGGTTGTTTCCCATGGTCCCATAGTCACTGTGCTTTAAATTTGTCCGTTTTGGACAGAAAATACAAAATTGCAAATTCTTACAGATGCGACCGAATTTGCACGGAAGCTAGATAAGCTGGACTTCTAAGACTAACGGTTCAGATGATAGTTAAGTCGGGGGGGGGGGGGGGTGAGACAAGGTTGGGGATACACGAAATGCCCCTTTAAAGGAGCACTGCCCGATCCTAAGCCGAACCCCCACCTTTTGCACCATCAACCTGAGTTTGGTATCAATAGAAACTTGGCTTTGCACTTGCCAATGAGAAAACCTAAATACGTTGGCTGATTTCTTTCCATTTGAGGCCAGGGCTGCTTGGGGCTTAAGCCCCAGGTGTTTGGAAAAAACATGAACAATCAGCTATTTTTGGGATCATTTCAGACTCTCCGGCCCCTGGGGTTGATGGTTTCATGGGCACGACTGTGGATGCTACGAACTACATTATGGTTTGTTGTGTTACCAAAATTTTTGTACACGTAGTATTCTATTGGGACTTTGTAATAACATTAACCTTGCCATTAAAAAGTATGTCGGATTGAAATGACATTTTCGGTTGCAACATTGTATGATGCCCTTCTTTGAAACAGAGTGAAAAAATATGTTTTAATCAAAGTGGGGCATACATTGATTTGTTCTACATATTTGAGCAGTATTCGTTGAAATTTATGAATTTCAGACAATATTTGCTGGCAAATTTGTTTAAAATATCAAGACACACAACCGATCCTCAGCCTCGACCCCACTTTCCACACCATCAAACCTGAGATTTTGGTACCATTAGAAGGCTTGTATTATTCTCATCTCATCTGCAAAATATTTTGACTGACGACTTTCCCGTTAAGATGCTACAGGGTAAAATATGGTTTATTTATGGTAACCAGAAAAGCACAGTACTCTATGGGCTATTGTAAAACACAAAATTGCTGCTCACATTAAAATGGTAAATTCAAATGAAAATTGGAATTAAAGTATGTTGGTGATGGCCCTTCCTATGAAACGCAGAAAAATATATGTTGTAATCGGATGAGGTATAATACAAGCTATGACATTATCTGCTTCACTCAGAATATGTTGAAAAGTGTTGCCAGTGTTCCTATTTAAGAGGAGAGTATGTCTTGAGTTTCTAATGCATGTAATTTACATCCACATGTACCATTTGCTCATGTTTTGGGGATAGTGGTCATATGATACATTTGTAGAAATGTTAAAACCAGGATTGCTGTTTGAATTGAAATCAACGGCCGTTAACAATCGCGTAATAATCAGTCGAAATAGTGAGAATGTTGCCAATGTTCTCCTGTTTTCAAATGCTTTGTTCTGTGGTATTTTGTTAACATTTGGTGCATTTTTTAAATGACCAAGCAATTCTGCACCAGGCTTGAAATAAATAGATGCCAAAGCTTTAAGCTGTTTACTGAGTACTAATAGAAACATTCCATGATTGTAATTAATTTTTAGGACCAATTATTCACATAAAAGATAATGAACTTGATAGAAGAATTGATTAATCAAATGCAATATTAAAAGATTTATTTGGTAAAATAAGTGACACAGAACTTTTCACTTTGTAACAACAATCATGTTTTGTATGTAATTTGAAAGGATGGCTGTCTCATTCAAGTTTACTTTGTTAGAGCTGTGTACTGTAAAACACCTATATCATGGCAACTTAATTTAGCGAATTAGCAGAAGCTTACCTTTTGGCAACAATTTTGGTTTCACTAATTTGAATTAACTTACTCTGTAATCTATAGTAAATAATATCTATTCGCAGCAATTCAGGGGTAGATTTTCATTGCGTGAATTTTGCAAAATTCATCTAATTCACTAATGTGTTAAGTTCTCAAGTGTACGAGAATCAACATTGCTTCACACAAATCAAGTTATGAGAATCTTTGTGAGAATTGATTCTTGACAAAGTTCTAGCCCTGCAATTTAATTTAGGGAATTGGAGGTTTTAGTAAAATTAGCAAAACTAAATTTGCTAGTGAAATTTAGTGGTTTACAATATTTTAGTTCATGTTCATTTGCATGTGTAAACTATAATAGTGTTCAGCTACTCCACAGTAGTGGTTGTAGCATGTGTTGTATCTATTGCATAACAGGGTTTTATATGTAAAGGTATCACTGTGGGGTAGTCTTCTGGGATTGATAATAAAGATAGATAAGATATATATAAAAATCATTGTCATGTTTAATTTATTGTGTTATGTGTATCAGGCAATGCCAAATATGGAAGTTCACAAGAAATGGCCTGAATTATGGGTCTTTGATCTTGGGTCTACTCACTTGTCACAAGGATCACAAGTGTTGAAGCGTGTCTGCATAAGAGACATCAATTAGGAGTGACAGTGCCCTGTTAATACAGGAAAATCATACAGTGCAGATGTACTATTTCATCATGGCGGCTAGCAACAGTTAACAATTATTTTGTTTATCACTCCAAAGAGGAGATTAAAAAAAAATGACGAATGCATTCCAGTGAATACAAAAGCGCAAACACAAAGGCTGCTAGAACATTCCAAGCTTTTCTGCTGAATCGTGATTGATGTCTGCATAAGAGACATCAATTAGCAGTTTGAAAACTTTACTTTAAATCATATAAAAGTGAAGATCATTTTGAGTTGTAATTAATTTTTGTGTTGGACTCAATGCTAATGTGAACACATTTGCCAGAATCCCTGATGGAAACTTCTCCAAGATTTTTTTTTCTGAATAGCACGAAACTCAGCCTGTTAGAATCTGTAGTGGAAAGTACACTGCAGGTGGTAATCTTAAGTTTTTCATTTAGTACACATGTATACTTCAATCTCATTGGTTAACAGACTAATATATTTCCTTTTCATTTATACTTAGATTACCACCAAATAGGCGGGAATTATTCGGTTGTTATCGTTCCGCAAGTAAAAGTAAACCAAACCTACTCGAAGCGTTTTTTGTGGCAACGGCACTCCCTAACATCGCGCCCATGCATATATACACACACTGGTGTCTCTTGCGTTGCCTTGCGCCTACATTATTCCATATTAGTTCGCACTGCAATGAGGCCCGCCTATTTTGTGGTAATCAAAGTATAGTATACATGATGAATGCTGATTGGTTAATGTCCCAATGAACATTTTCTTGTATTACCAGAGTAATTTTTCATTACTAACTGGATATGAGCCCATAATTGCAATGTGGCTTACACCAAGTAGGGGTCCCCTGCTTACATATACATTTAAATCTATAGATGTAACGTTCTTGGCTTCTGAAGAGCACAATCCAATATGGCCTTTTTTTATCAACACATTGGCAGGGAGTCTCTATTTGGTGACTGCTACTGACAATCCAAACAATATGTCTGCTTGATGTTCCACCCCCCTGTTCTTCATCTACAAAAACATCTTCAAATTTGCCTGTGGTTTGGAGAAAGAGTGCTAAATGTTATGTCTTTCAAAGAGGAAAGTTAGGGCTTTACCCCAGCCTACACTACAGCATCTACTCTGCAGAATTCAACTCTCACTGTCTGTCTGTATAGGCTAGACTACTGTACTGAATCACTGTGGTCATGACATTTTGGTGCAGGACTGCTTTGTTGGGCATTGGAAAAACTATGTAATATAGCTCAAATTATTCCTTAACCAGTTTATGTACCTGTGTAGTTTGTCCAACTTGGTGATTTGTACTTTGTAGGCCTCTTTATAGAGACAAGCCTTGTCTAGTCCTACTACTAGAGTTTTCTGTCTGGATTCTGTAGTATGTGTATAGCTGTGCTAATCCAGATTTAGATAAAATTTATTTAAAATCTATCTACTTCAGGCCTACCATTTCAAATATTTATGTGTACTAAATGATAAATTTGTACTCCTTCTTTTTACGCAATATTATTAGTTATCCCCTGTTTGTTCACACAATAGGAAAAATATCTATGGTGTGTTTCCAATATCACATACGGAAAAATATCTATGGTTTATTTCCAATATCATAGTATGGAGCGGTGTCTTGATGGTTTGAGATTTGTTGGCTTTTTTGCTACAATTGGATTTTGGGTCTTAAAATGTAGATAATGGTCCTGGGAATCCAAATCAAATTGTTACCATTTTTTTATCCCTTCCGTTTGGCGGTCATCTTGGTTTTCAAAATGGCTGCCATTTCAGCATATTTTGCTCTATATCTCGACTTCTGAGCAACATAGAAGGCTCAAATTGTTATTTATTTATTACAATTTAGAGGACTGAGACCTCAGAGGTATACCCAACAGTGGTTAACCACTCGAAACTGACCAGAACGGCTTGGGGCAATCCGGGGTTACCACCCTACACTTCTCATAACTGACTGTGATATGTACAGGTATGACTCTCTGTACATGGGACCGACGGCCTAACGTCCCCTCCAAAGGACGGGATATTCTCGTGGTTCGTTTGCCCAAGTCCAAATGAACCACGGGGAGAGCGGAATTCTAGTTTTAATCAATAGTTCTTATACAAATTAAATCCAGAATTTAGTACCCGATTAAATCCCAGCTAGTGGCCCTACCAGGGTTTTGAAACCACGGGCGATCTCCTGCACAAACGGCATATCCAACCAGTGTTTTGGCTAGTGTGTATACCTGCAAATTTCGGTTATTGCCACTGGTATTGGAGGCAATACCAATGTTTGTGATGTCAAGGAACACAACTATCACATACAGAAAGTCGCAGATAGTTTCCTTCAGGAGGTCATCTTGAATTTCAAAATGGCCGCCATTTTCAACATATTTTGCTCTATATCTGGACTTCTGATCAAAATAGAATGCTCAAGCTGGTGGAAAAAACCCATGTTTGTGATGTCAGTGAACGCAAATATTACATCCAAAATATCACAGATTGTTTCCTTCAGGCGGCCATCTTGAATTTCAAAATGGCAGCCATTTTTAACATATACTTCGCCCAATATCTGGACTTCTGAACAACATGGAAAGCTCTAATTGGTGACAATACCCATGTTGTGATGTCAAGGAACACATATATTACATCCAGAAAGTCGCCAATTGTTTCCTTCTGGCGGCCATCTTGAATTTCAAAATGACTGCCATTTTTTAACTGCCAATTTAGCTTGCCAAATTTTTATACTGCGCCCAATATCTGGACCTCTGGTCAACATAGAAGGCCCCATTTGATGGCAATACTTATGTTTGTGATGTTAAGGAAAATATATATTACATCCAGAGAGTCGCAGATTGTTTCCTTCTGACAGCCTTTTTTAATTTCAAAATGGCCACTTCGCCCCGATATCTGGCCTTATGAGCAAAATAGCTCAAATGCTCCTTCCTAATCAGATATACATCATATTGCACCAAACCACTTAAAGCATGTAATCCTGGGAGAGCCATAGACTGTCCCACAGTCTCGGCTCTGTCTTCGTATTTAGGGAACAATGAACACGTAAAATTTATTTTATTATTTGGAAGTATATTTTTACAACAGTGGCATTCACCAATATGGCAGTGCATATCAATGTACTAGTATATAAAAATAGATCAAGAAATTAAATCCTAAAAAAATCATAGATCACTGGGCAAGCTATATGCCCTGCATGGACATAAATCGGTCTATCCCTGAATTGGTCCTATTTTTAGAAAAACCGCGCGCCCTCATACGAACCAACTTGCCCATGGATTGGCAAAAATTCAAAACACCACTCTTGGCTGACTCAGAGAGATTGTAGTCTTCATTACCAGTCGTTTATACCACAGACCCTGAGAGGGTCTAGGAGAGCCATAGCTGTGTGTTTAATAAGTTTGTATATGTGTTTCAATGTTATTGCCGTCCATATGTTCCAGTGCAATTTCAATTTAATATTGAAACGAATATCCACAACTATTCTATCTAGCGGCCGCAGCCGAGATGCTGTTCACCACGTAGCGCCAAAATGTCCCTGTCTGTCATTAAGTACTAGTGAAGTTGGGGATGTCAGATGGATCCTGCTGCATGTCTCGAGCAATCACATCAATGTGGTTAAAGGGGCGACGACACCTGTTTAGGCATGGTAGCCTCCAACATGTGATGTCCGTGACGACTTGATCAATCGCACATAACAGTGACCGGCAAATCGTGTTCGGCGTTGGGCAACAGAAGATGAGATTGGGGGATATCTCCATATATTCTGTGCTTTGGTCATGTGCTCACGCCAGGATATGTCTGTACTCGCATAAGAAGCCTGGTGTAGGTGCCATCCAGTATATCTTGTAACTCTTTATTCATGGTCCAGGTCTCAGATCCATATAACAGGATACAGGCTCTAAAGAACTTCAGATTGGTTGAATTGGAGATACCAGATTGCCATAGGTGGTGTAGTTTATTGCAGGCATTCCAAGCTTGTCATTTGCGTGACAGGAAGTCTTTCTTGCTGTCGGCAACATAGGACCCCAGGTACTTGAAGTCCCTGACCTCTTTGAGTCGGGTACCGTCTGTAGTGCAGATAGGTTGATGATTATCTTCCTCATTGACGGTCATATATACCGTCTTCTTGGCATTTAGATGTAGGCCGACTTTATCTGCAGTATTCTCAAATAATATTAGTAGATCTTGTGCACCACATATCAGATCGGCTGTTAGAGCTAGATAATCTGCATAGTGGAGGTCTGTGAGATGCTGACTTTGGTGACGTCTAGAACGCTTGGGTTTGATGGTGAGTCCCTTGTCGTTCATGATGTCAAGACTGTCTGAGGATGTAATCAATCACGATTACAAAGAGATAGGGAGCAAGAGTATCTCCTTGGAGGATTCCAGTAGTTGTTAGGAAATCCTTTGTGGGCCCATCCATGGTCTGGACAAAGCTAGATGGGTTATCGTACATGATGGGAAATGATGGGAATTGTTTTGACAGTCTCGTTTGGGACACCATAGTTGGTAAGAATATAAGAATATGCAGCAATACATCTCTGTTGACACTGTCAAAAGCCTTGTAAAAGTATAAAACACAATTGAAGCTTTTCTCTTGGAAATTCTCAACTCTTCTATGATCCTTCTGAGGGCAAGTATCTGAGGTAGTGTTGATCTGCCTTTGCGAAAACCATTCTGGTTTCGTCTGGAATGGGATCTATGTGAGAAACGATTCTGTTGAGCAGCATTGAGTTGTAGATCTTAGAAGCCAGTGGTGACAGTGTGATTCCTCTGTAGTTTTGGGGTTGTTAGATGTCACTTTTCTTTGGTTATGAACGATGCTAATAAGGCAGCTGGTTTGTTTCCCATTGTAGGTGTCGTTACAAAATTCCAATAGTTGATCATGAAATAGTGGATTCTTCCAGATTACTGCAGGAATGTTGTCGGGACCAGGCGTCTTGGTGTTGTTCAGTTTCTTTAGGCAGATCAGAAGCTTCTCTATAGTGAAAGGTCAAGTCTTGATTGGAAGAGCATATGCTATCATGTGATTGAAGAAAGGCTCATCAAGGTTAGTGTTTTTCTGAACTGGCTTGCCAAGTAGAGAACTAAAGTGCTGAAACCATGTAACGATGCGCTCTTCAGTTGTTTCACCTTTGATTCTTATAGGTAGGGTAGCTTTCCTATCAGTCAACTCCCTCAGTGCCTCCCAGGCAGCAGCAGGCTTGTATTTGAGATGTAGGGTGTCAAGTGCTTCAGCCTTGGACTTCACATGCTCCTCAAGCACCACGGTGAAAGCATCATCAAGTGCAGCCTTAGCGGCATCAAGGTTCTGCTTGGAGCTTCTAGAGGATTTAGTATGGTGCTTCTTGGTTGCAGACTTCAGTTTTTCTCTTTTTTGACGACTTTGTCATTTGAGGCAAAGGCAGTAGTATTCTCTTTCTTCTAAGTAGCATCTCCAGTGCAATTTCTTTGTTGGCTGAAGTGACAGCATCATTATACTGTGCTGGGGTTCTAATCTTCAAGCTCATCAACAAGAGTGTTGAACCTTTTATGTACTGCTAGAGTATACTGCTAGTAGAGCTTTGTATCTCCCGCTACCTTCCTCCAGTCAATTGTTTTCATGGGACCTCATGGGGTTTACTCTGACGTTAATTTATCTTGCTCCTGCAAGACACAATTCTATGATCAGACTTAACAGCTTCAAAAGTGTTGTTGGCTCTTCAGTTCTTAATGCTGTTAATCCACCCCTTTCTGACCAGAATGTAGTCCAGCTGGACAAGTTCTCCATTTGGGCGACGGTATGTCCATAGTCTATTTGCTTGATTTTGGAATCCCACGCCAGTGCAACAAGGCAACACGTACACCCCACCTCCACTGGACTTGCCGCTGCACGAGAACAGCGCGTCCCCAGGCCCAAGTCTAGCACCGCAGTCTCCAGGGATGCACAGAAGATAATGGGCTGGAACTGCACCGGTGGCAGTGGACAGTCCATGGTTAAAGCGAGAGACAGTTTCATCTGGATGGTAGCAGCAAATGACTGTTGTTTCAGGATTTCCCATCAGTATAAGCTTCAGGATGCACTCATTATAGTTGATAAGGCTGGCACGTGACTTGAGATTCTTTGGTAACAAAAGAAACCCCACATCTCCTGTAGCTGTAGCTGCAATTTTCTTATTCTTCCAGGCGGAAGCTGTAATAAATGCAATAGCCATGGATATTATCCTGTAGTAGATGTTTGCTGTACACAATGTGGTGTTCTGGAACGCAGATGACATCAATATTATACAGCAGTGCTTCATGTACAAGTTCTTCTTTCTTGGCTGTTGTTGATAGTGTCTGGGCGTTGTATGTGCTGATGATGAAAACAGCATTACGTTTAACAAAGTTGTCCATCCATCTTTTGTTAATATCAGGGTTGGACCTTCCAGTAGGCTTTAGGACCAACCCTTCATCCGAATTGGTAGAGACCAATGTTGACTCAGGAAGCACAGACTTCAAATCAGGGGCTTTAACCCTGGTGCTACGTTGTAAACAATTCAGCTAAATAGTAACTGAGATTCGCCAGGTCTCCAGCACCCTTTTCTGTTGGGAATGGTCCCTTAGCCTTTTTTCTTTCACGGTGACACTTTGCCACAACGTCAATATCAATAACATCACAAACATGGGTATTGCTACCAAATGGAGCCTTTTATGTTGCTCAGAAGTCCAGACATTGGGCGTAGTATATTAAAAATGGCGACCATTTTGAAATTCAGGATGGCCACCTGAAGGAAACAATTTACGACTTTCTGAATGCAATATATGTGTTCCTTGACATCACAAACATGGGTATTGCCACCAACTCAAGCTTTCTATGTTGCTCAGAAGTCCAGATATTCGATAAAGTATATGTTAAAAATGGAGGCCATTTTGAAATTCAAGATGGCCACCTGAAGGAAACAATCTACGACTTTCTGAATGCAATATATGTGTTCCTTGACATCACAAACATGGGTATTGCCACCAACTGAAGCTTTCTATGTTGCTCAGAAGTCCAGGTATTCGATAAAGTATATGTTAAAAATGGAGGCCATTTTGAAATTCAAGATGGCCGCCGGAAGGAAACAATCTGTGACTTTTCGGATGTAATATTTGTGTCCCTTAACATCACAAACATGGGTATTGCCGCCAATCTTAGCCTTTTATGTTGCTCAGAAGTCCAGATATAGAGCAAAATTTTGAAATTCAAGATGTCCGCCTGAAGGAAACAATCTGCGACTTTCTGAATGTGAAAGTTGTGTTCCTTAACATCAAAAACATGGGTATTGCCACCAATTTGAATCTTCTATGTTGCTCAGAAGTCCAGATATATAGCAAAATATGTTGAAAATGGCAGCCATTTTGAAATCCAAGATGGCCGCCAAACGGAAGGGATAAAAATGGTAACAATTTGATTTGGATTCCAGGAACCATTATCTACATTTTAAGACCCAAAATTCCAATTGTAGCAAAAAAGCCAACAAAAGCCACACTGTCCCATACTATCACATGAGGCGATAAACCATAGATATTTCTCCGTATTGCGTTAGAACAAACAGGGGATAACAAATTATCATTTAGTAGACATTTGAAATGGTAAGCCTAAGTAGATTGAATTTTATTTAAATCTGTATTAGGACAGCCATACTACAGTCAAGTACCATAACTGAATCCAGAAAGCTCAGTAGGCCACCTTATATAGGCCTATTTCCAGAGGCCTACTGAGGCCTTCAATGTACAAATCATAAAGTTGAACTCAGTCATCGTTGTCCTGATACACAACATTTTCCTTAATTCCCAACAAGGCAGTCCTAGACCAAGATGTCATGGCCACTGTGATTCAGTAGTCTTGCCTATCATGCACAGAGTCAGTGAGAGTTGAATTCTGCTGGGTAGCATGGCACTGTAGCTAGGGAAAAAGCCCTAACTTACCTCTTTGAAAGACATCACATAGGTAACTATTCCTCCAAAACACACAATGGGAGCTTTTAAAAATGTTTTTGTACAGAAGAACATAGGGAAAATGTATCAAGTAGAAGTATTTGTTTGGGATTGCCAGCAGCAGTCACACCAGTGTGTTGAATAAAAAAGGCCATATTGGATTGTTCTCTTCAGAGGGAGCTGAACCATTTTAATCCTCCTTGGCTGGACCAAAACAGTCTCTTCCACAGATGCACAAGATCATTACATCTATAGATTTTAATGCATGTAAAGTAGGGACTTGATATTTGGTGTAAGCATTAGGTAATACGGTCTCATATCCAGTGAGTAATGAACAATTCTGGTAATACGGGAAAATATTAATTGGGACATTTAACCAATCAGCATTCACCATTCATGTCTACTAAATGATAAAATATCTATGTTTTGAATATTATTAATCTTTTCCTGGAGATGGCCAGTGCACACAAGTGTTGAAAAAAAATGTGCACTTGGCCGGACTCGAACCGGCAACCTCCGTATTACTACAATCTTGGACAAAAGTAGTTGGCACACCTTGTGAAAATTTGCTCTGTAACACTTACACAATTCAGCCATTTTTGAAAGTATGAAATTGAACTTTTTGGGTATCAAGCTTCAAGCTTTTGCTAGTCCATAAAACCTCCCCTTCCATCAATGTTGAGTGTTGTTAGGCGCACTGTAATACAATTTCGGGTTTCAACATTGTTCCGGGGAGGGGGGATTTTACCGTACAGTAAGAAAAGTGTGCCAACACTTTTGTCCAAGATTGTAGTGACGACGCTTTTACCAATTAAGCTAACAAGCCAGGGCTGGCAGGTGTTAGGTCCGAAAGGTTGACTTTCCATCACTTTCCTAGCGGATAGCATCAGAACGGTATATTTACATATACGATTTAAATTTGTTTTAGATTTTAACTACATAGTTCTCCAGACAGACAAGGATGAATATTTAGTTAGCTTTTCCTGGAGATGGCCAGAGCACACAAGTGCGCTTGGCCGGACTCGAACTGGCAACCTCCATATTACTAGTGACGGTGTATTACTAGTGACGGCGCTCTTACCAATTAAGCTAACAAGCCGGTAGGTAGAGGAGAGATAGATATATTATTTATAGGTGTTAGGCTTGTTAGCTTAATTGGTAAGAGTTCCATAAATTAACCGTGTGGAATTTCCAAATGCCCAAATCGAGCAGGTCGTGTCCTGCCCCCTTCTGAGAAGCACAATCCAATATGGCCTTTTTTGCAACACACTTCTCAGACAACACATTTCTGATGATGCTGCTATAAATCCAAAACACATTAATGGAGTATTTTCTTCCTATGTTCTTCATGTACAAATAAATTTCAAATTCCCTGTGTTTGTGAGAAATGGTGACTACTGCCAGGGGCCCACGAAGTCTTTCAAAGAGGTGAGTTTCCAGTCTACAGTCAGTGATCAGTCATACTCTACATGTCAGAATTCAACTACTGTGCACTGCCTTTGGGCATTGGTAATGGCAGCTAAAACTGTAGAATAATGCCTGCGTTTATGTTGTTATTGATTTGTACCTCGTCTGCAGGCCTCCGTAGATGATACTAGAGACAGGCCTAGGCCCTAGACTAGGCTAGGAGCCTTATGTCTAGGATTAGTAATTACTGGACTTGGGTGTCTTTAGTGATCAACTGCTCACCTCGGAAAACTTCGCCAACGAGGGCGAAAGCCCGAGGGTGAGCAGTGATATAATTAAGGAAAGTTTTAGTTTAAATTTACTCACTATTTGGTATCCCTACAGCTGCATTGAACTCTTACGTAAATTTTATTCCACAGCACCAGTAGCAAATTATGTCTCTATCTGCTTTTCTGGTTAAAGAAAGTCTCCCCATGTACAACCGAATGGCACTAGAAATTTTGACACGACAGAGGTAAAAAATCTGTGGTTAGGGTGAATATTCGGACTCAGGATATTCTCAGGTATTTATAGAATTCCGTTTCGAGGGCCAAATACTTCAAATATAGGGGTAATAAATGGGGGGGGGGGGTAGTCTGCGGGAAAAAAAATCCCGCAGCCTATTCATTTGTACGGTAATGAAATACTACTGCGTGCTAGAGGGCTGGTTCTCAACGGACTATCTTTAAAGGGACATAATGGCATGAAAAAATTGACATAATGAAAAGGACCACCCTTACTGAAATCACTTACATTCTGTAAAATGAGTATAAACAGGAAAAGTTCCAGAGGGGAGGTGGCAGTTTGCGGCAATTTCTGGAACAGAAAAGCAAGGTGTTCACACCCCTGACAGAATGTACAGTGTATCTAGCATGTTTTGCGACAGAATTCAAAAGCATTCAGACCGGTGTGAAAGCAGATATAGTCCGGCGGGAGCCACAGTCCGGGGCTCCATAGACGATAACGGAATAAAGCGTGAAACTAATGTTGCGTAAAGAGTCAACTGAATCGATTGCCCTATTGTTCACCATTGTTCCCGGACTATACGCCGGACAATGATTACTTCTACACCGGGATTCAGGCATTGTACTTTAGGCTTGTTGTAGTAAGATATTAGTGTGGGTCGATGTGTATTCCCGTAGGATTTTCATGCTAAAATTGATTTTGTTGCTGTTTGGGTTTCAATAGGACCTAAACTGTCAGAAAATGATGGGGTGCAATTTTTCCTACTGATGCCCCCTTCTTAAAGGGGGCAAATGTTAGTACAGGGAAAAATTTAAAATCGAGTAAAAAAAAAAAAAAAAAAAAGGCTGGTTCTCAACGGACTATCTTTAAAGGGACATAATGGCATGAAAAAATTGACATAATGAAAAGGACCCCAGGGGCGGATCCAGGATTTTTCAATAGAGGGGGCGCCAAATTTCCAGGCTCGCTGCGCTCGCCGGTAGACCCATAATTTTTCCCAGTCTGTTCGAAATTCTGATAAGTTGGTGGCGTACAGGACGTACTGCATCCGCTGGGCGCACACAAAGCTAGATACACGTGGCGTCCGACGCCCTGTACCGTCATTCTTAGAGATCTAAAGGGCGGGATTTCGGTAAAAAAGTCATTTTATATATCTACAGTGCACCCGGCGCTCTGTGCGGCGGCCGGCGCCCTGTGCTCTGCAAAAAATAGAGGGGCGCGCGCCGGGTGCGCCCCCCTCTAAATCCGCCCCTGGACCCTTACTGAAATCACTTACATTCTGTAAAATGAGTATAAACAGGAAAAGTTCCAGAGGGGAGGTGGCTGTTTGCGGCAATTTCTGGAACAGAAAAGCAAGGTGTTCACACCCCTGACAGAATTTACAGTGTATCTAGCATGTTTTGCGACAGAATTCAAAAGCATTCAGACCGGTGTGAAAGCAGATATAGTCCGGCGGGAGCCACAGTCCGGGGCTCCATAGACGATAACGGAATAAAGCGTGAAACTAATGTTGCGTAAAGAGTCAACTTAATTGTTCACCATTGTTCCCGGACTATACGCCGGACAATGATTACTTCTACACCGGGATTCAGGCATTGTACTTTAGGCTTGTTGTAGTAAGATATTGATCTGGCAAGTGAAAGATGGATTAGCCGGGATTAGCACATATACAATAGCAATGGTCTGTGAGCTGATGGCAACATGCTTTCAAGTTTGGTAAATGCTGGCAGTAATGTCAGCATCCTTGTTCCAGAAATTGCCACAAACCGCCACCACCCCCTGGAACTCTTCCTGTTTTTACAGAATGTAAACATCCAAATTGTTTTCAAACTCGTGGAAATGATTTCAGTAAGGGTCCTTTTCATTATGTCAATTATTTTTTCATGCCATTATGTCCCTTTAATTTAACTGGTATATCCTTGGCCATAATCTAACTCGGGTTATGCTAATCCCGGATGCTAATCCAGATTTAGATAAAATTGATTATGACCTACTTTTGGCTTATCACTTCAAATATTCATGGCTCTATTAAGACAATAATGAGTGGCCTAGTGTAAGAACGGCCCATGGCACATTTTGCCATTTTGAGAAAGTGAGACTTTTGAAACTGGTTTTCACTAGGATAGGTATCTGCTTCATTTCCTTAAGTTTCTTTAAGTTATGACTTGACAACTTAAGCAAAATGTGCTTAGAACTTTGTAACGTCTGTGGGAGGTAAGAGGGCAGTAGAACAATTTCACCTGAACATCATTTTGTTTTTTTCAAAAGTGCCATGGGCCGTTCTTACACTAGGCCACTCGTTTGTTCTATACGCAATACGGATTAATACTTATGGTTGTGTGCAGTATCAGCCTGCGGCTTCATGTGATACACAGTAACACAACCCGGGACACAACCATAGCATAGGTAATTTCCATATTGCGTGAACAAACAGGGGATAACTAAGAGTGTGTTTAGGGTAATAATTGCATCAATTACTTGGAGGGTACAAGGAAATTGAAGTACTTGTTTCGGGTAGCTAATGGAACTACTGATAAGGGCAAGTACAATGACTTGTGGACACGCTTTGAAGAAGAAGTACAAAAACTGGACATTGTGCCCGCCATTTTGCATCTTGTTCTGAGGGGTGTGATATGTGAGTAGATGTTGGTATTTTCGTGTGTGGCCTATGGCCTAGGATCAACGTTGTGTTGGCCCAGTACATCTAACCCTTGTCGCTGTTTGGGTGCACACTTTTGGGGCCACTTTGAAAGTGATTTTTAAAAAAAAAAAAAAAAAAAAATCCGAAAATTTGCACCCCATCATTTTCTGACTGTCTGGTCCCTCTTGAATGAAAAACAGCAAGAAAATCAACTTTAGCACCAAAATCCTACTGGAACTGTTTCATTGACATACCGACCCACACTATATTGATCTGGCAAGTGAAAGATGGATTAGCCGGGATTAGCACATATACAATAGCAATGGTCTGTGAGCTGATGGCAACATGCTTTCAAGTTTGGTAAATGCTGGCAGTAATGTCAGCATCCTTGTTCCAGAAATTGCCACAAACCGCCACCTCCCCCTGGAACTCTTCCTGTTTTTACAGAATGTAAACATCCAAATTGTTTTCAAACTCGTGGAAATGATTTCAGTAAGGGTCCTTTTCATTATGTCAATTATTTTTTCATGCCATTATGTCCCTTTAATTTAACTGGTATATCCTTGGCCATAATCTATCTCGGGTTATGCTAATCCCGGATGCTAATCCAGATTTAGATAAAATTGATTATGACCTACTTTTGGCTTATCACTTCAAATATTCATGGCTCTATTAAGTGATAAATTCGTTATACACTGTTTGTTCTATACGCAATACGGATTAATACTTATGGTTGTGTGCAGTATCAGCCTGCGGCTTCATGTGATACACAGTAACACAACCCGGGACACAACCATAGCATAGGTAATTTCCATATTGCGTGAACAAACAGGGGATAACTAAGAGTGTGTTTAGGGTAATAATTGCATCAATTACTTGGAGGGTACAAGGAAATTGAAGTACTTGTTTCGGGTAGCTAATGGAACTACTGATAAGGGCAAGTACAATGACTTGTGGACACGCTTTGAAGAAGAAGTACAAAAACTGGACATTGTGCCCGCCATTTTGCATCTTGTTCTGAGGGGTGTGATATGTGAGTAGATGTTGGTATTTTCGTGTGTGGCCTATGGCCTAGGATCAACGTTGTGTTGGCCCAGTACATCTAACCCTTGTCGCTGTTTGGGTGCACACTTTTGGGGCCACTTTGAAAGTGATTTTTATTATAGTAGATTCAACCCATCGTGTCACCGGGGGAAAAGTTTTGGACAGCGTCGATTAGTTGAGAGGAGGCAGAAACATGAAAACATATGGGCCGATTCACCTGTTTCATGAACGAACGAAGATAATCTGGCCTTTCATGTTAACAAAGAAAATGCAAAGACTTTGTGTTGCCATCTTCAAAAGCACGGGCACTCAAAATCCAGTGACATTCAACTCACCTGTTACATTGAATTCATTGAAGCAAATACGAATAGTCAGAGTGTATTTAGAGGTAATGCAACAATAAATGCCTTTACGTTGACTTGAATGATTTCAATTAAGCACAATATTGATTTTTCTCTACTATCGTACTACATGTTTCCATAGATTTAGCGTGGAATTTTAATTTCCATCCACTGCACATCCCCTCATACAATGCTAACACCTTCGGAAAAGTACTAGAGGTGACACGATGGGTTGAATCTACTTTTTTTATAATCACTTTTTGGTCCTCCCTGCCCTATTTTGTATTTGGTTATTGTAGTTGTGGGAAGGGATGTGTTGTGACCTAGTCCCAACAGTGACTCTATAAGAGTCACACACTCTGCCATTACAACTGAGTGTACACGAAATTGAAACTTCTCATTAAAATTTAAACCATTAAATGCACTTCTATACTGCTAAAATTACCTTGCACGCATTCTCCTTACATTGTAGAACATGGATATTGTAATTATTGCAGGCTTTTATAATTTTCAGAGAAATTTAGGTGCAAACATTTTGCTCCATCCACACTCAATGGGAATTTCATTGACATCGACTTCCTATGGCAGTGGGTGGTACCCTTATACGAAGTATATGGGTACCTATTGGGACTAGTTGTGACCATCCTTCTATGATCAGATGGTTTTTTTTACAATTTGATAGTGAAATACTTGTATTTTTTAGGAGCGTTATTTATACAAGTGTTATGACCATCCTCCTTCGTGTGGATGTTTTATATTTGTTTGTGCAATACAATATTTGTAATCATTTTTGTTTATGTTTGTTTTAATCTGGCAAATGAAATGAAATAAAATCTTGAAGCAAAATGTAACGCTGCTGTAAGCACGGGATTCAAGTACCAACGTTGCTGCGATCTACACAAAATTTGATGTCAGCGAACACATACGAAATATTGCCGGGAAACGTGTAACATAATCCTGTAATGATTGTTGAGTTATGAGAAACTAAAGGACTCAAGGTGGTGAGTGGAAGGTCTTGATAATGATTAATGCTTTTAAAGTTATGATGGAAGCTATAATTTTTCCTGTTTATTGAGATTACGCTAGATTTCTAGTGAAGGAAGTTCCCAATTTGGAGCTGTCCAATGATGACCCAGAAGTGAAGAAGGCAATGCCTTTGGCGACTAATGTAGATACAAGCATGTCATCACAGTCTTTTCAAACAGAAGGATTGGAACATTTGTCAAGCTGCACTGTTAAAAATGTTCCTAATTTTACCAGACTTTACCTTTCAAATGACGGTAAACCCCAATTATTCAATAATCTTCACACTTTATTACCTATATCTAACATAAAATTACAATTTGGAAGCAGAAAATTAAAAAAGGTAGTATTTATACGCTGACCGTTATTATATTTTCCGTTATATTACGTTCTTTTGTAACTTACTTGTTTTTAATGTAAGAATACGAACTATGAAAATCAGTTTACCTATAAAATGTGTTAAATAACGTCGTAAGTAACGTCATTTAAAAATGCAAAATCTTATTTTCCCTATCATTTTTAAAAATAGTTTAAAAACTCTTTTCCTCCTTTTTGTATTATATTTAGTTTAATTTGAAAAAAAAAAAAAAAAAAAAAAAAAAAATGTTCCTAATTTTACCAGACTTTACCTTTCAAATGACGGTAAACCCCAATTATTCAATAATCTTCACACTTTATTACCTATATCTAACATAAAATTACAATTTGGAAGCAGAAAATGTAAATACACAGTGGCTAAAAAATAATACTACACATTTTGAAAAAAGGTATATTTTTATATTTCTATTATATTTTCCGTTATATTGCGTTCTTTTGTAACTTACTTGTTTTTAATGTAAGAATACGAACTATGAAAATCAGTTTACCTATAAAATGTGTTAAATAACGTCGTAAGTAACGTCATTTAAAAATGCAAAATCTTATGTTTCCCTATCATTTTTTAAAAATAGTTAAAAACTCTTTTCCTCCTTTTTTGATTATATATTTAGTTTAATTTGGAAAAAAAGTAGTACAAACACACACCCACACACATTATTTGAGATTTTAGGATTTACTCTCAGTAAAAGTCATGTAGCGTAGTGGATAAGGTTTAGGACTTGTAATCTTAAGGCCGCATGTTCGATCTTCTGTCGGTAAGTGAGGGAAAACGGGAGGGTAAGTGGTTTGTTTTGGTTACCCTAACCCCCACCGGCCTTTCGTGCCACCCCATGGTGTGTTGTTTTTCTTCCCCCCGTGTTTCCTTTTGCCCTTCTTTTGCCCTTCCCCCCCCCTTTTTTTCACCCGGGTTAAAAGGAAGGGTTTGTATTACGTTTATTCATATGAGATTAGTAATTGATTACATTCGACAAATGTGTACATTACCATACCAACAAAAGTGTAGAAACTGTTTTAATCTTTATTTCTTCACGTTTCCCTTGTTTTATTGCCTTTTTTTGTGCCGCCAGCTAATAGGCTGGCAGACCACTTACCAAGCCGTTGTTGCTTGTGTTAATGTATGTTGTATGTGTGTGTGTATGTTTGTGTGGGGTGGTTTGTGTGTGTGGATGTGTGTGTCACAAATTTTTAAGTTTCTTTTAAATTTGACCTCAATTGAAAACTTGAAGTTCAATTGAACCAAAACTTTTGTCATAGGTCCACCATGCGATCCCCTCATATGTTGATGAGATCAAGGCACGTGCCAGTGGTCAAAGGTCACTGGGGGCGGCCCACAGCTTATATTCTTTGAATATAGTCGAGCGCGAAAGCCGAGAACCCCCAAATTCTAGTTTTGTCAATTGTTTTCTCAATTGTATTAGGCCTGATATTTTTTTTACATAACAACCACGTGGTAACTCATACACGTTTGTATGAATCCATAGCAACAACGTTAAAATTTGGTCAAAGGATTGTAATAACGTTTAATAAAATTCCTAATATTGTTTTTTTTAAGCAAGTCAAAAACCAACAAAACCGTTGAAGCTGGGATTTTACGGCCATTATTTTACGTTCCCTGCATGGTTTCAGTATTTTAACGGCTCCAGTTATTTACGTTTCTTGCATGTAGTGATCCCAGCTGCCGTCAATGCCTAGTTTTTTTACAAGTTTTATTTTTACAGTGTGGACAAGGCCAGACGATTTTTGCCAACTGCATGTACTCAAAACAGCTCTACAAAGAGAAATAGTCACGACAGCACAAGCGTGTCCAAACAATATACACTGACAATCCTTGTCTCTCAACCGTAAGCTAGCCTCTAATGAAGCTGAGTGCAAGATAATAAAGGCCATGCAGGCAGAAGTCTTCCCACAGAATGGTCATACTAACGATCTATCTCCCTTGGAAGTCAGTAAGACGCAGCCAGAAAGAGAGCAGCGAGAGAACTATCAGACAGTGAAGATCCACTCACGACTCCGTGTATCGGCTTGAACCCGTTCCTAGAATGATAAGGATCATGGAGTTGGTGGTCGCCCATACGGAGAGCAGAGCTTCTGCCAGAAAGCAACCTCCAGTTCATCCTTCCCTGGAACACCAACATTACGAGTTGGTGGTGCGCCCATTTCCATGAACGTGTTGAGCACAAGGGACGGGGTATGACCACGGTGAGATCCGAGCTAATGGCTTTGGATCATTGGGTGCAGCTTTGCAGTATCAACTCACATAGCCAAATGTGGTAAAATGCAGGAAACTCGTAGCAACCTATACAAGTTCAGAAATGGGCCGACCTCCTCCTGATAGGCTGGAGCCAGCCCCAACATTTACCTACTGCGGAGTGGATAATCGGCGTGGTATATCCGAGAAGGGCGAAGTGATCGCAAGAAGTATGGAGTGTTATTCACTTGTCTGGTGTCTCGCGCCATAACTATTATGTACAGCCAATTCTTTGTCAACATACTCGTTTCTGAATGCACTGAGGAGATTTATTGCCATCAGAGCCGGCCCCATCATGCATGCTGTTGAGATCTGATCAGGGAACCAACTTCGTTGGGCTCAAGGTTCTGTAGCTGAAGGAAGCATTTGACCAAATTGATCATAAGCGTGTTCAAAGGTTCTTATTGAGGGGAAATTCGACTACTTTGAGTGGAAAATGATGTCCCACCATTCCGAGTCATATGTGAAAGAGTATGAGAGAGAACCGATCCAAACAGTGCGCAGTGTGCTAAACTCCCTCCTGAGTTGAATCTGGAGCCCAGCTGACGATGATCACTGAGGACCTATGTTGAAGCCTCGGCAATCGTGAATAGTCGTCCTCTGTCAGTTGAGAATCTCTATGACCCTACGTCTTTGACACCGTTGACGCCTAACCATCTTCTGACTATGAAAACCAGTTTTGTTGCCCCCACCTGGAAAAGTTGACAGGGCTGACCTGTATTTCAGGCAGGAACCGTTGGCGCAGAGTCCCAACATTTTTGGTCCCGAAATCTGGCTCGCTGAAAAGGAATTCTTGCCGGCTCTTCAAGCAAGACCAAAATGGACACAATCCAATAGAGCCTTCAAGGGGGTGATATTGTGATCGTGAAGGACGAGAGTACATCTCGCAACAAGTGGTCATTAGCCAGGGTAGAAAAAGGCATAGGGTAATCGGGGTAATCTGGACCCTTAAGCAGATCGCAATTTCAAAATTTATTTTATTCTTTAAATGGTGCGCATGGACTGCTTTAATCATACTTGTAATCCCACCAAAAAATTGTTTCATTCATAGTATGTATTGGTATCATATAATCTGCATGAAGCAGTAATTTGAGAAACCGTATATTTGATAAAAATTGGGCATAAATCCATGTGTTTTGGACAAGCTTCAAGTGCATTACCAATGAAAGGATTATCCGCCGCTGGCAAGCGTGACCCACCCAGAAGTGAACCGTCCGAGTAACAAATACGCGATACGCGATAACGCGTCATGATCGGCATCGTGGAACGGACTTGGCGCGTTGGCCGCATTTCTTGCTACGTAACAGTTGACTTCCGTGATATGCGTCGTACGTGTTGTGTCATAATGGCAAAGAATGTTTCTTGAATTTGGTGCCTTATAAAATTAACGATAATAATGCCTGTATTGTCGACAGGTGCCCAGCGTGAGACCGCCGACAAGGAATCAGAACCGAAAGTTCCCAGACAAAGAACCGACAGGAGATACTGGAGTGTGCGGTGCGGTTATCCCACGTTGAGCTTTGTTTACATTTTGTTACTCTGAACGTCATTAACCGGGTCAAATCCAACTCCAGCATCTCGATACGCGTTCGCGAAAACAGGAGAAGGCACTGTCAGTTGGGGTATATTGTATTCCTTGAAATTTAACACTTTCCCGATGTTCACTTTAAAAATCTGTGTTGCGATATGATCAGGCTACGGTGAGTACGAAAGGTAAGAAATTAAGAAATATCTACTCAGCTACTCAGCCGTGTCTGGCTTTAATGACTTTTCATTATCAATTGAAGCTTTGGTTCATGGGTAGGTCATACCAAAGACATCATTCATCTCTAACCAAATAAAAGATATAGGCCTTCAATTTTTTTTTGCAAAGGGTCCATATTGCCTCTTTGCCGACGCCAATAGAGGAGGGGTAATATGGACCTCAAATGGTCCCATCTTGCCGCCATCCCATAAAGTTTTCTATACATGGGAATATAGGGTGTCAATATTACCCCAATCACACCTACCCAAAGTATACAGGCCGTTTTTTGAATAGATGTAGCTGAGGATTTGATACATGTATCTGACACATGGTTAATGTCAGTACTATATGTTGCCGTGGTAACAACCTCTAACAAACCCTAATTCATGATTATACCATCAGACGTGATTAGGCGCCCTTTCAGTTTGTTTTGTACAATAAAGTTTGGTTTGACCCCTTGCTTTCTCTTAATCTAACCTATGGTATGAGCTTAAAGGCCAGTAGTTCAGTGTACTAGGTTATAGTAATTTTGTGTACTTTGTATGCCTTTTACAGTTTCATCACGAGTTTGGTCTACTGCGATCATGACTCTGCGAACCCGGTCTGCAATTACTGAACGAACAATTATGGACATTTGCTTACATGAGCTCCATGACCTTGCGTACATGTCAACCTGGAACTCATTAGAGGTTCTTGCGTCACATTTGGTAGCGACCTAGATAGCCCCTTGTCCATTTTTATTGCCAGTAAGTAACTTAACTCATGAAGATTCAGACCAGTTCATTCTGTTTATTAAAGATCAGCTTCTAAAATACTAAAACACTTGCGTCCTTCGTCAAGTTATTCCTGCGTCTCATTAATTCTTACGGTATTGCGATCAGTTCCCGGATCAGTTGCCGTAATAAAAAGATCTCTTAACCTATGTGGGCATCGAACAGAAACTCATTGATTAGCTTTATATACGGCAGAAATCAACACCCATATGTTAGGTGTAAGCCAAGCTATTTTGGGGGTTGTCTTTGAAACAACTATTCGTGATTTGTGCCGGTGTGAAAGCAGTATAGTCCGGCGGAAGCCCAGTCCGGGGCTCCATTAACGATAACGGAATAAAGCGTGAACGTAATGTTGTGTGAGAGTCAACTGAATCGATTGCCCTATTGCTCACCATTGTTCCCGCCTATGAGTACGCCGGACAATAATTAAACTCTACACCTTTGTATCAATTAAATATTGGGCTTTGGGCCTGGAAGTCTCCAATAAACAACATCTGATATATTTGGGTCCTTGTTACGGAAGCAGTACACAGTAAAGCGGGCTCAACATGGATGAGATAAGGTTGAGGGAATGTCACCGTACATTTGAGCCCTTTTTTGTGTTCCCGCCAGGAGATATTCTGCACTCCTCATAAGAACCTGGGTATAGGCCCTCGTGGTACCTGCCCTCAGCACCCTCAAGTCATTGAAAGTCATATGCTCATTTCTTTTTAGTATCCCCAGAGTTTTCGAACTAGAGATAAGCCTAGATGCTATGTGTTGCGTCTGGCCATATGAAGGGGCCAGCTGTACATTTATAGATGTTGTGGTGGCGCATCCCTCCCCCAGGGCGCAGGGTGCAATGATGGGTATAGACATGTGTCAATCCTTAATGCATGGATATTCTTCATCATAAATGAAAATTCCAAATAACTTCCAAGGGCCCTTGTGTGTTTTGTTGCAGGCATAGGCTGAAGGGATTATCACTGTACGGTACATGCTTGGACTTTTTTGAATGTTGCACATAATTTGTGTTATGCTCCTGTGCTTGAAGAATGGTTGGTTGTTGATGAAGGATTCTGGTGGTGAAGTATTGTCAGGTTTGATAGGACATAGCTGAATATCCTTTATTTAAATAAGATTTGAATTTTTACTTTTTCAAGGCAGATTACCTGTACCTGGCCGAGTTATCCAGTAGATCTATTTTCTTTTACAACAGTAGGTATTGTGAGTTACCATACATTACCAATCAACCCATTGGGTTTGGACTGAATGGATGTGTTGGATGCAGTGAGCACCTGTTAATCCATAATCCTTTCTGGGTGCTCTGAGCTGGGTACTCACTTGCTCTCTAGATCTCAAGCAGTGCACAGGTTTGCTAACTTTGTGCGATATATAAAATTTTGTAGGCGTGTCAACTTTGCTGGCGCATCAGAACACAGCTACTAAAGGTGTTTAGCTGGGTGTGGGGCAATTAGGTGTTTTTGGTGTCGGGCATGCTTTGCTAACAAGGACATAGCCATGACACAACACCAAGCTGCAGATGCCCCTGAACTGCTGTAAAATTGCAAGTCATTTTATTTATGGATTGCTATTAAGTTTAATTTATCTTTGTATGCCATTATGGGTACGAATAATGTAGAGTTCATTAATAGTTTTGGAATGTTCCTGTAGCATACTAAAATTAACATATTTTGGTTTAAATTTCCATTTTGGCAATTTTTTATTCAATGATAAATTTATTTTCCAAACATTTGTGGAATATAATTTTGTCTTTGGATTTCAACTTTTTTGTTTGGTCCGAACATAGGCAGCCAATATGAATCATGTGACTAACTTGTGATTAATTTGGCGGGAATTTGATGTGGCTCGATTAATGTTTGATGAAATGAAATTAGTATTTGTAAATGTCATAGAAAGTTTATAATTAGTTTTACTTTGGGGGAGATTATTATGGCAAATTAAAAAGTCAAGTTGGAATTAAAATATTTACTGATCCAAGAATGTTAAATTTTAATAAAATGTTTTAGTTATGGTGGAATAGGAATTCTGAAGTATTAAAGATGCCTCAATTCAATTTTAAATTTTACAGACCTATTTAGGGTTATTTTTAAATTATGAAACTTAAAATTGGTGAAATAGGAAAGAAAATTATGGCCTACTCAAACTTTCTAGTGCAGTGGAAAGTGGGAACATTACGCCTAACAATTTAATATAATGTGTGTTATGAATTGAAATAATTTAAGGGCTACAGATTTTATTTGGCATTTTCTGATTATCTGTTTTCAAATCTGTAGTCAACCATTACCCATTTACCCATTTACGTTGAGGTTTGCAAGGGAACTTTAGTTGAAGATTAAAGATCATGGCAAGACGAACAACCAGTGTTTATACAAAAACTAATTTGGAATAACTGAGTAAGTTTGGGACTCAGTGTGGACAATTTTCATCAAGGGTTGTACGTCTACATCATCTACTAGATTATTTTCTCAATTGTTGTGACTGTTGGACTTGCATGTTTGCAGGATACCGGATAATATTTAAATTAATGGGTTGCACCAATTTGAAGGTTTTAAAATTTTAAGTTAAGCAAAAATATCTGAAAATTGGGTAAGGGTGACTTTGATACTTTGGAATATTTGGAAAAGGATTATCTGTTAATGCACAACCCATTGGTCACAGTCTAACATGAGGCAGTTAACATGCACAAGGTTGCATTAAAAGCATATCAATGCCATTAAATTTATAATACAATTATATTATATTAATATTTGAATATCAAAGTTGTATTTTTTTTTTTGGTTAAAATTAAAAATTTGGTATCTAATTTCAAATCAAGGTTTGTTTGAACTGGTCAGTCGCATTTGACTTTAGCATCGGGCTGAGTATTTTAAGGGGGGGGGGGGTATGGGGTATGAAGCAGTGAACTTTGAAATGATTTTTTTCTTAATTTTCCTAATAGTGGTATATACAGTTATATATCATATGGTATATAGCCCATGTCACAAAGTTTTTAAAATCAATGATGAAAATTTTTGCTTGGTTGCCATGGTAACCCCACGTATGGCCTATGATTGGCTAAACACCGAGAACGATGAAAACTAAATACTAAACATGCTACGGGACGAAACTGTGGTGACATATGCAGGAGGTAAATACGGAGGAAAACCATGAAGCCGAATTTTTAATACCGTTGCATGGCCAAACGGCAATCGACCAATCGCCTAATTTCATGCGTGTAATTTGAATTTGGAAGCAAAATTTTGAAAATCGGCCTTCATGGTTCAACGAGCCATGTATTTTGCCCAATAGGTGTGCCAACTTCATGTTCATAGGCAATGTAGGTTTCTATTTACGTTCGTTCTCGTTTGGGATGTTTGCGGATTTTAACGAAACGAGTTATAGACCTCGAAAAATTTAGACAAAATTGAGGGGGCGATTTTGATGTGAAATATGGAATTATTTTTTTAAATTTCATTTTATTACGGATATTGATCATATTATAATGAAAGAATTCATCGAAATAGGTGCATTCATTGTCCTGTAATTAATTTTTAAAATAATTTCATAAATATCGCAGCGGTGTGAGGAAGACGAAAAACAATCAAATACATAAAAATCACTTACCCCGTGACATTTAATTACTTAAAATATGGAAAGGATAATATGAGTATTTATTGACTTCAAACTTATTAAAAATAAATTGTTACTAGTTCATTAAATAATATCTTTAAAAATATCTTAAATATCACCCCTTGAAATTTTTTTCACATATTTAAAATATAGGAGATGATGCATTTTTTGGCCAAAATTTCCGGCGTTTACACTTCTTGACTTTGATCAGCCAGATCTTCGGGAACCGAATGTCCGATAGCGGATCGAATAAAAAGCTTTTGTAGATTACAGGTCTACACAATTTAGCCAAGGCATTATCTCATTTTCTGGATATGAGAAACAATTTTTATCATATTCAGAACCCATACTCCCCCCTTAAATGCATCCGCCCTAACCGGTGACGATTTGGTGGAGGATCCGGGTGACCACTTCAGCAATTGAAATTTTATTCAGAATCGTTTTGTGTCTTGTTTATGTGGATGTGCGGTAGTTAATTGGACCAATCCAGAGGTACCTTATGTAAAGGATTTATTTAGGTATTAACTTGAACTTTATTTGATCTACAGGTGACATCTGAGGACAAGGTGTTGTGTCAAGGTTGCTGGGATGTTCTTGTTTGTAATGTTCTGCTCAAGCACTAGTGGATTGGGGTTATGTGAGTAGATGATAGCGCGCCTTAGTGTGGTGCGTAATAATGTGATGGGTTGCAGGTTCCAAACAACTTCATTGTAAATTATAGGCAATTGAAGTAGCTATATGCTTATGATTGGTTGCCAGCTCCAAATTTTACACTATATATAGGGCAATTGATCATGTGGAGTTAATATCGGCTTCTGGTGGGCTTTGTGAAATAGAACGTTTGGCTGAATTGGGCAAAGAAATAGCTAAAAGGAAAGGAAATTGCTCGAATTGTAGAAAAGCAGAGGGAACTAGCAAAAGCCCAAAGAGAGGAAGAGCGACAAGCTAGGGGGCAAAGAGCGTTAGCCATGCTAGGGAAATGGAACAATTGGCGTATTGAGCTTGAACGCGAGAAAATAAAGTTTGAGAGGGAGATATGGAATCGCAAAGTAAAGTGAAAAGGGAAGAAGCACCGCTAAGGGAGGAAGAAAATGACCTTGCTTTGCAGCGTGAAGAAAAAAAATGTTGAAAAAAACTATTACAGATAGAGGCAACAAAGTTGAGGTATGCCGATTTAATGCCATAGTTCAAGTGATACAGGCCTACCTGGATTAGGAACTAGGCCTAAGTCAATTAAGCCTAAACTCCCACCTTTTGATGAAACAAAGATAACAGAGACGCCTACCTATTGCGTTTTGAGAGGTGTGCTATTCAAACAAGGGTGGTTAAGAGAGAGTGGGCGTTAGATTAAGTGATCTCTTACAGGTTTAAAGGTCTAGATGTGTATTATGCCCTAGTGATGATGAGAACAGGCTACAGATTATTGTGATCTTTTGAAGAAAGCTATAATCACTAGGTAGAGTTACAGAACAGGGTTCCGAAAAAATTAAAAGGTCCAAGCCTGAAAGTTTGGTGAATTCGGTAGGCAATATGCGTACAAGAATCCTCAATTCTTTAAAACAGATGGTTTGAATTAAGTACAAGTAGAACTAAATATAAGGAAGGCCTTATTGATCATATAATTCGGGATCATTTTTTGACTAGTGTTCCCACCGATATGGCTACATTTATTCGTGAACGTAAACCCAAAGATATTGACACCATGGGCTGATCTTGCAGATCAGTATTTGAGGGTTCATGGTGGTTGGGGGGTGCTTCTGAAAAAATCATCCAAGATAGAATAGTAAAAGCCACCAAAAGAGTCTAATGATGACAAGTCAGGTATTCCATCCAAAGAGTGGATTAAGATAGGCCTAATAAGGACATTGACTCAGAGTTCAGGCAAAAAAGTTCAAACTAGGTTCAGAGGCTCATGTTTTATCTGTAACAAACAGGGACACCCAGTCCAAAGATGCAGACAGAGCCTAAAAAACTAAAATGCCTTATTGGAAAAAGTCTCGACAAAGAGCACAAAAATTGAATTGCTATGGTTGAAACTTCCAGTGTTCAGGAAAATAAGCCTAGTGATGGGAGTGTAGACATAAAAAAAGCTAGCTCGCAGCAAAAACTGTGGTGAAAAGCTGCTTATCTCAGATTAAGTACTAATGACAAAGATGTGATCCCCAAACCGTAGTGTATATACCCTGGACTGTGGACACGAATTAACTGTGGTAACTGCAGCATGTCAGCGGGAAGACAATGCAGGTTTGCCAGTGATGGATGGTTTTGAGGGAAATCATCGTGTCAACAGTAATAAGGGTACTGGTTGTGTACGGTTGCTGTAATCAGAGATAGGTTGTCAGAGCATTCTTCTCAGATGACTGGTGCAAGAGAATGCTTCTGATAGCTTGGGACCCATTAGAAAATTCCCTTGCAAAAAAATTGAAGTGAGTAATGGTACTCCATATTATGGGGGATGTAACAGCATTATGCATGACTAACCCAGTGCCATGATCCTTATATTGGGGAAATCATAGATGGCCGTACGGAACCATTCAAACCCAGTCCTCAATGGAGAACTGATAAAAGAGGAAGAGAATGGTAAGGAAGATAGAGGTATAGACCAGGAGAGTTATGACACAGAATGTAACAAAGATGCAATGAATGATAGGTAGGATTAGTGCAATATCACAAAACAAGGAAAATCAGAACTCGTCCAACATCAGAAAGTCCAGCAAGAAAAAAATCATGTTCTGATAGTTAGACTTGCAAAGACAATTAAATGTAGGCCTAATGTTCACCCCAAGAGTTGGAACATGGGTATATTTAGATTGCATAATGGGTCTTTTATCATCTTGCCTTGGTAATAGTGTGTATGGTGCAAGTGGTTGACGAGTATGTGTTTAATAGGAGTTGAGAATCTGCTCAGGACGTTGTTAGGTCTATGGCTAGGAAAGTGAAGGCCATAATGAGACACATATGGCATTGTGGAACCACAAAACGATAGGTGGTACAATAGCGATGTTACTGGAAAACGAACTAGATATCATGGCACTAATGACAATGACCTAGTATTTAATTTATATAGGCCTATATGTGATCAAACTGCAAGGAAAACATAGGAAATTTAATGGTGGAGGGGATACATTTTGTAAAAATATATGTTGTCTAGTCTATAGTGTTGAAATGGGAGTTTAAATAAATACTTTGTATTTCTCTTAAGGGGAAACGGTAATTGTCCAGGTTGATTTGACATAGGTGAAATATATTTATTAAATAAGATTAGATTTTTACTTTTTCAGGCAGCTACATGGCAGAGTTAGACAGTAGATCTATATGTTCTTTACAACAGTAGGGATTTGTGAGTTACCAGAGCATGACCCAATCAAACCCAGGTTGGTTGTCCTGAATGGATTGTATGGAATGCAGTGAGCACCTGTTAATCCCTATACTTTCTTGGGTGATCTGAGCTGGGTAACTTCACTTTGCTCTATAGATCTCAAGCAGTGCACAGGGTTTGCTAACTAGTGGCGATATAATAATGTGTAGGCGTGTACAACTTTGCCGGCATCCGAAACCCATGCTAACGAAATGTGTTTAGCTGGGTGTGGGCCCCAATTAGGTGTTTTGGTGGTTCTGGATTGCTTTGCTGATGAAAGGACATAGCCATGACACAACACCAGCCTGCAGATGCCACCTGAACTGCTGTTTGCAAGTCATTTTTATTATGGATTCATGGTAAGTTTAATTTTACTTTGTATAAGCATTATTGGGTGTAAATAATGTAGAAGTTCAGTAATAGTTTTGGAATGTGCGAAGAGGCATACTAAAATTAACAGATTTTGGTTAAATTCCATTTTGGCAATATTATTCAATTGATAAATTATTCCAAAATTGTGGGATATAATTTGATCTTGGATTTCAACTTTTGTGGTCGCATATGGCAGCCATATTGAAATCAGTGACTAACTTGGGATGAATTTGGCGGGAATTTGATGTGGCTCGAATATGTTGATGAAATGAAAAAATTAGTACTTTTGTAAATGTCATAGGAAAAAGTTTAAATTAGTTTACATTGAGATTATGTATGGCAAATTATAAAAGTCAAAGTTGGGAATGAAAATAGTTGTACTGATTCAAGAGAAGGTAATTATATAAAATGTTTTAGTGTGGTGGATTAGGAATTCTGCAAGTATTAAAGAGCCTTCCCCCAATTCAATTTTAAATTATAACAGACATTATTTAGGGTTTATTTTTTAATTATGATGAAACTTAATTGGTGAATAGAAAGAAAATAGGCATACTCAAAACTTCTAGTTCAGTTGGAAATTGTGAAATTAAGCCTCACAATTAATTATTCATGTGTGGATGGAATTGAAATCATTTAAGGGCTTACAGATTTTATGGCATTTCTTGATTATTGTTTTCAATCTTGTAGCTCCACCATTACCATTACCATGTCGTTGAGGTTGCAAGACTTTAGTTGAAGAAGATAAAGACATGCAAGGACAAGAACAACGTGTTTCTAACAACTAATTTGGAATAACTGCTTAAGTTTGGGACTTCGTGTGGACAATTTTCATCAAGGGTTGTACGTCTACATCATCTACTAGATTATTTTCTTCAATGTGTTGGACTGTTGGGACTGCATGTTTGCAGGATACCGGTATGCATATTTAAAGTAATGGTGCACCAATTTTTAAGGTTTTTTTTTTAATTTAAATTTTAAGCAAGCATTAAATCTGAAAAACTTGGGTAAGGGGGTACTTGTTAATTGGAATATTGGAAAGGATATCTGTTAATGCAAACCCATTGGTCACAGTCTAACATGATGCAGTAACAGGAACAAGGTTGCCTGTAAAAGCATATCAATGCCCTTTAAATTTATAATTTACCATTATATCATATTAATTTTGAATATCAAAGTGTATTTTTTTTTTTTTGGTAAATAAAGTGGATAATTTCAAGCAAGTTTGGGGGAACTGTCCGTTCCCTGCATTTGACTGAGCAGCTGTGCTGAGTTTTTTAAATGTATCGCCCAACCGTTGACCAGGATGCTTACCCATAGGGAATTCATCCTCTCACACTGATTTTTGAGAATGGTTTTCATCACACTCATCATGATAATATATTTGCTTAGTGTATCGCCAGCTTCACCGCCCTTTTGTACGTATTCACAATACTTTTCGTCTTGTACGAGTGTAGACTATTCATTTGATCGGTCCGATCCAGCCTTTAACACGTATTTTTCGCGAAAAAATGTGAATAAATCTAATTAGTACTTGAATACATAGTGTCTAAAATGATTAATTATAAGAAGATGAAAGGTGCGGAAGGAAAAACTCATACGCCCCGTGTGGGATGCGAACCTGGATCGCATGTTACGGACTAGATCTCTATCCACTCCGCCAAGGGCAGGATTTTTTGTTTATTTTGAAAATATAATGGTTAAACCTACTAATTTTGTCTGCAAAACAGCCAAAACATTCTAAATTTACAACTTTTTGCGTAGCGAATAAGGATTCGATTGTAAAAATCTAACAATTACTCAATCCGTCAAATTTGGTATCAATTTGAAGAGAAAGGATGTTTTGGGGTGACGTTTCCCGGCATTCGATTGCTTCCGAAGACGGCTAATCATGTGATCATTTGTCCCTTCCCCCCCCCCGCCCATGCCTCATCCCCCCCCCCCGATGCTTATCGTGACGTACGGGTATTAATAAACATAGCCACTTTTTGGCTCAGATGTTGCTGTTTCGTATTTTTTTCAGCGTTTCCAACCCTGTTGAAACCATTCTAAGGCGTTTCCATCGAATACCATTTTAAAATGTCAAAAATGTAAAATCATAGATATCGGTGCGTTTTTAGGTCATTACCCGGTTATTTCACTACGAAACTTAGTTAGAGCTTCCCAAAGCCCTATTCGTGAATACGCCACCTCGGTGGTTCCGGGAACATTGCATCAAGAACCCGCTCCGACTAAAACGTCAGGCTGGGATTGGTGGACCTGGGGCGGTCCTCTGTCAAATGGTAACGCATGTGTACTTATAGTCCAATTTCGTCTCCATTATATACACGCTCCTTTCAACACAAGCTCTGAAGAAGGCAAGTTTTGTAGACTTAGAGAACGCCATGATTTCCAGATGTCGCGGAGCTTGTTACAAGTATTCATGATTGCCTTTACGATTTCTTTGGGTATTTGAAATTGTTAACCTCCATGGGTTCAGCACCTATTTTGGAAAAGCGGGCTGATGATTGCTAATCCTCATTGACAGTCCATAAAATCGCAGTCTTTTCTTAGCAATTAACGAAAGAGACAACCCTGGCGTCACAACCTCCAGACATATCAGCATTTTGTGCATTATGTGAACGGTGTCCGCAGTCTGACTCCCACGTTCTTGCTTTATAGTGAGTCCTTTGCCATTGTTTGTGTCAAGGGATTGTCCGAGTATAGTCTACAATGATCACAAAGAGGTAGGCGTTAAAGTATGTCCCTGAAGACCACCAGCAGTTGTCTGAAACTCTCTAGTGGGACCTTGCATACTCTGAACAAATGATGTTGGGTTTCCATACTTAATAGCAATGGCTGATATTCTCTTCTGAAATGCCATAGTCATGGAGTAATAAGCATTATATATTTTCTATTAATACTGTGAAATGCCTTTGAACATTCCAAAAACTAGGTTTTTGGAAATTTTAAGTTCTTCAATGGTATTAAGGACTAGGAACTGAGGGAGTGTACACCTGCCTTTACGGAGGCCGTCCTGGTTTCGTCTGAGTATACGATCATCTCTGGATCAATGTGAGGAGAGATTCTATTGAGAAGCATGAGTTGTAGATTTGAAGAGGCAATTGGGGAAAATGTATGAGTGCTTGCATATTAACATAATTTTACAGAAATTTGACGAAAGTGGAAACATTATTTTTGGTTAGGTTTGGTCTAAAGGTTTTTCATTATACAAAAAGCAATAACAGATTGGTTATATTGGCAAAACAGCATTGGGTTGAAAATCAAAATTTCCCGTTTTTAGGTAACAAACGTGACCGAAGAATGGCTCAAATATATATAATCGTACCAACCTTGCCACCTTTAAAGCTACTTAATTTTTAGATTTACCTTTAGTAAAGCGTGCTCAATTTATATTATCATCATGTAATTGTACTTTGTTTCATCTTTTTTTTTTTTTTACTGAATTAATTTTTTATTTGCCTATGTTGTTGTTGTTGCTGCAGGGCATCCTTGGAAACAACGCCGATTGAAAGAAGTATTTTATGAAGATATATGATCCAAGGGTCCAGCCGTATATCGTCAAGAACTGGCTAGCTGGGGGTAAGTACACACAACCAATTTACACACCCGCATGTGTACCACATTGCCAGCCAAAAAGTGGGGGTAATCATCCACCTACGTACACCCCATGCGGGAGTACCTGCATGGGTCACATAATGTTACATGTTTTACTTAAAATGTTATTTATAGGTTTTTTTGGTGGTGCTCAACTCAAATATAGATGTTACTAAGCTTGAAAATGGTCAGAAAGACGTAAACAACAATGGAAGGTTTGGCGCCCTCCATGGTCCAAATTGCTGCTTTATATTAGGCAGCCGGTGGAGTAACTGCAGCCTTGCAGAAGTACTCCACTACTGGTGGTTTACATGGGTACCTGTAAGTCACCTAGCAGGCAACTGCAGTGTTCTCCTAGACCAGTCCAAACACCTCGGGTACTGCATGAGTGCATCTGACATCATATCATCTGCCAAAGCATACGCAGATGACCTGACCCTCGTAGCTAGGAGTCCAGAAGGATGCCAAGAACTTGTAAATACAGTGAACAACTACCTCAAGTGGACACAGACCATGAAAGCCAAACCAAGCAAAGGCAAGTCTCATGCCATGAAGAGGTTTGTCCCCAACGCAGAACAAAAGCCACAAGGACACAAAACACAATATGTGGCATACGATCCCGGCCTAGAAATTGACGGAGAGCAAATTGCTTATATCCACAGTCAACCCATGTGGTTCCCCGAGAAGCTGATCTATAACGACCTAAAGGACAATAACATCAGAGACATGGTATGCACAAAGCTGACAGAAATGCTTTAAACAACCAATTAAAGTCAACTGAGTGGGCATATGAAGCAAAGAATATACAATAATGCTATTGTACCCAACTGACGTGGGAGTTCACCATATATATATCTATAACTTCCCAATTTCCTACGTCGAAAGTCTGGAAGCTACTTGCACCAAATACTTGAAGCAATTTCCAGGTATAAGCAGATGCAGCACCACCAGCACAGGAGCAGGAAACACTATGGCCTGCAACTGAAAAGGCTAACCACATCAGTCAAATATATGCAAGTAACTAAGTACCATCTAAACAAGTATTAAAGATGGAAGTACACAGACACTCTACAGAAAATGCATGGAAAGCAAAAAGACGAAAGCCAGATGGAATGGTATAAAAGATTTAGAACAGAAAGAACGGTATCTATAAATGAAATGGCTAGAGGTCAGACGGATATAGCCAGTGTGAAAGGAGATATGGCCCGGCAGGAGTCATAGTCCGGTCTCCATAGACGACAACGGAATAACGCGTGAAACTAATGTTGTGTGAAGAGTCAACTGAATCGATTGCCATATTGTTCACCATTGTAGGCGGACTGTGAGTCCGAAGGACTATATCTCCTGCCACACCGGTCCTGGGTACAAAAAGAACCCAAGCTGATCAAAGACATAAGTCATCAAGAACAAAAGAGCTAACAAAGGAAATGCCTCACCGGACTAATAAAAGATGTAGATGAGGAAGACATGTTGGTCTACCTTTACGGATGCAGGTCGACAACTCCTGAAGAAACCTTTGTATGTCTGGACGTCAGGGCTGCTGTCTTCATCATCAACGCAATTCATTATCAACTTCCATCCCCTGCAATCTGAAGCTGTGGGGCAAGACCAATCTTGGTCTCTGCCAATTATATTGTTCATCAGCGTCCCATTGTACGCTGTTCCACATCTTCAATGGTTGAAGCTACTCATTACAAAGCTGAAGATACCACTGGTACCATGACTAAACACTGAAAGCAATCTCTACAGGTCTGGCACCGTACGTCGTAGAGGCAAATCAGAAAAAACAAACATCGCACCTGAGAATCTGAACTCCATCTCTACAATAGCCTTTCGCACAGCTGATGTTACAACCTATCGAAATCGAAAACCTATCGAAGCCAACCAACATTCTGAAGAAGGCCAATGACTGGATATTCCTGATGGATGAGGAATACAAACAAATAGTGTTCCTTCAGAAATCACTTAGACAGCTAAGATACCAGATATCACCATCTTTTCTACCAAAACAAAGACAGTGATCATCACAGAGCCGACGGTCCCTATGGAGGTGAACCTATCCAATGCATATGCAAGAAAGAAGTGCAAATACCAAGATCTAGTGGCTGACTGCGAAAGCAGAGGATGGTCTACATACTACTTCCCAATAGAAGTAAGAAGAAGGGGTTTCTGCAATACATCAGTCAACAAATGCCTGACATCCTTGGGCATTCCTAGAGGTAAGAGAAAGGCTATAACCGATACAGCAGCCAAAATTGCACTCAGAGCGAGCTATGTCATCTGGCTCAGCAGAAGCTCAAAGGCAATCCGACAGATGGAGCTACAAGCAACTCCAGCAATATGCTCTGAGGGAGGTGGAATGGTTGAGCGCTCACAAAACCAGGTTAACCCACCAAAGTCTGGTCAAAAGCCCAGAGACCTCAGAACACACTAATCTAGACAAAGAGATACTGCATAAGGTGAATTTTCCCTACTAAGTCACCTTCACAGAGGGAGTTATATCAAGAGTGCTTATCTTAAAACGGATAAAACTAGGCTCCGAAGGTGACAGCGCTGGTGTTCTACCAATGAACTATTCCTATAAGCTTCTATAGGATGGGTACTTCTAAAGTAAACATAGCTGCTATCCATACAGTGGCTTGTGTACTACGCAAGTACTTATAGTAGATTCAACCCATCGTATCACCTCTAGTACTTTTTGAAGTTATGGGCATGTGCAGTGAGTGGAAATTAAAATTCTATGAAGACATGTAGTCCGATAGCAAGGACAAATCAATTCTATGTCTGTAAGAAAGCATAAAGTCACGTAAGCACTTTAATAGCTCTATTTACTCTCAAATAGTATTTGCTTCAGTCGTATTCAATGTAATAGATGAGTTGAATGTTACTGACTTTTGAGCGCCCGTGTTTTGGATACGAAGGAACACAAGAGTATTTGCACTCTCTATGTAAAAATGATGTCAACACAAAATGCTAGATTATCTTATTTCGTTCACGAAACAGGTGAATCGGACCACATATTTTCTTTTCCCGCCCCCTCTCCCAACTAATCGACGCAGTCCAAAACTTTTCCTCCGGTGACACGATGTGTTGAATCTACTATAGTTGTAGGTACTGCATCAATAATGCATGGGGGTACCCTTGGAGTAGAGCTTAGAGTAACCTAAGCTCTGGGTTCCACCCTGTGTAGGAATTTTGTACTTACGTTATCTAAATACATCCAGTGTTATAAATTGAGCAATTTTGCAGCCAAAAGTGTGTATTATATATTGAAGACCACAATCACACATACAACTTTCAGATTTCAGTTGGACAACTTTAAGTTCCAAACGTGGTTGTTTTATTGCGTTTTATCACACGTATTCAATTATGTTACACATAAATACAGCATTTCTACTTATTCAGCCACTTATTTACATAACCACTTCACTAAAAGGGTGTGCACAGTTTAATTTGTTTGACATCACTAATTCACCCATACTCATAGCCTATATGGTAGATACAATATGACCTCTGAAATACGGCATTGTGTTTCAAATCTTACATATCCAATCTGTTAACTGGTCCATTCTAGATATATCAAAATATTTCTTCTGTAAATTTATCATTAAAATAAACGCTCTCGAAGTCGTTCGTAAAAATATACTTCGCAAGAGGTTCGTCCCCAGATCAGTTTTATTACTTGCTTGTCATTCAGCATGCTGCGTCCTGAAGACGTATTTAAATGGCATATGTCATTAACGGCAAATACTCTAAATAAATTTTGTACCGTAAAATATAAAATTCCTCACAGAGCGAAATGGTGAGATGACGAGGATGATGATGATGGTGATGATGATGATGATATAAAATGTCATCAAATTCATTCAACAATCCGAAGTGAGCCAGGAACGTACCCCAGGACTTACCCCGGAATTACCACTAGCCTTGTCTTCGTAGCTGTCCTCAAACTAATGTTTCCAACCTCTTGATCGTTTCATAACATCTTACGAAATCAAAATATTCCTTCTTTGTGTAAAATGTGTATGCATGACTTAAACTATACATGGAGAGGTTACTAATGTTGTATTTCCCTACTAGGGGGTTATTGTACAATCAAGTACTGCAAACCAGGAGCCAATTGAACTATCTTCATCTTGATACAAAGGTTAGACCCTATTCTTTTAAGACGTGATAGTATTGACCACATAAAATTCAGCTTAGAATTACAGGAAAATACAGTTTTATTTTTTTAAATGCCCTTTTCATACTTCCTCTGATTAAAATTCTATCATGTGAATAGAATGATCTTTTTAAAGATTGTAATTACCTTGTTGCTTCTTATTTCAGCTTACTTAAGTAGAGTGGATTTGGATCAAGTTTAAGTTGCGGAAGGACGACAATTCTCATTAAAATATTAGTAAAAATCACCAGCAGTGACCGAAAAATTACGGACACATTCAGTCAAAATTTTACCTGTATCTGAATAAGCTTAGAAGCTTACGGGAGTTTTCCTGAGATTTGTTATCAATAAAATACGTTCTGTTTGTTGTCATAGTTTACTATTCAGAACAAGATGAGAAGATGCGAATCTGTAGGTCAATTAAGAGTTCAGCTACAAGGACGCGGTAACAAATGTTTAAAAATGGTAGAAA
>JAMKCH010006243.1:0-33508 GCA_023653785.1 Ophioderma brevispina
ACATACATGTAAGTGGCAATCAACATCACTTATGCCAAGGATAACCCCAGATATCCTCAAGGAAACTAAAAAAAAAAGAAAAAAAAAGGCGCTCCTCATTGACCTTTAGCAGGGCAGGCCGCCTGCTAAGGCCCGGACGCAATTAACGTACAGGTTTACATAAGGTACCCAATATGTCCCCTCCAATAAACATCTTAGCAAATGATCTTTTAGAGGCAAGACGCCACCAGCCGGTTGGTTGAATCCAGGACTAACCAACCTCTCGTCTAGGCGAATTTTGGCGAAGCATGTTTGATTCCACTGCACCGCAGCCACGCTTCACCTCAACTGCCAGAATCCCTCTTCTCCTCCGACACGAGTCGCAACCCAACGGCAACCAAGTTGTCTCTTTTATCGCCTTTTACGACATCAGGAACACATCGGCCCAATTCTTAACCCCGAACCCGCCGGTAATTTACAACAATAATACAAACACATCCCATACCAAAATTTTTGTTAGGCGGGGGAATCAAGCTAACCACGGATGAATTTATAAAAAAACATGGTTTATGTTTAGTATCATAAACACAGAAATTAAAATGGTAAAGGATTAAGGTCATAATTAACAATTAAAAAACCCAAAATTTTAGTTTTTTCAAAAAACAAACATTTAATCATTACATAAATTAAAAAACATCTCAATTATCTAAAACAGTTCGCACTGTATATACAAAGTTCAACCAGCATGATGTAGCAAGCAGTCAGTCTAAATTGGACGAGAGTCCATTTAGTCGCCTTTTACGACATGCATGGAAACACACAAGCGGATCCATTCTTCACCCCGAACCCGCAGGGGCCCCTCTTTTAGTCCGGCCTCTTACTACTCAGGGCAACACAAATCGGCCAAATTCTTAACCCCGAACCCGCAGGGGGTTATTTGTCTTTTGAGGAAATGCCATCTGATTTGAATTTTGGAGTTGTGGAAAGTTGCAAATGGCAAGCTATTTTTGCACACACTTACAGATACTAATGCGTAATAACTCTAGCTCCCCCAGTTTTTTGTGCAATTGGACTAGGGTGAACATACAACCAACCATAATCACCGAGCCACCTACTTAAGTCTCCTTGGTGTAAGAGCAAGATGAAGAAAATCAATCAAGCCTATATGGAATAAAGCCAAGCACATTAAAAACTCCCTTCGAAAAAAAAAAAAAGCTTTTGGTAAGCACGCAACCATGATGATCGGAAGCGTTCGTCATAGGGGGGGCCGTTAAAACTCATAACTACTTAAAACGCTGGATTGGCAATAAACGTAAGGCAAAAACTTCATGTTTCCATGAAAGTTTGTGCTTACAAAATTTCCTGAAATTCTCAAAGCAGTGTGTCAACGTACTATAGAACCAAAAAACCCTTTCGCCCTCACTTTTTGATGCTAATTACACGCCAATACATACTTTCCAAATAAGTATAGCAATGCAAACCCAGTCCCAATGTTGACAGCAACTCTGGTTCCTTCAACTTCCCGATAAATGATTCTCCAGTAGAATTTAAAACTATGTCCGGTTCGCCCCAGAGATATTCGTTAATTTTGAGGAATAAAAAGGCACTTCTTCCCCAGGCCATGGCCTTATGATGGCGTCCTACGCAAATTGCCTAACACTTCACCACATCTCGCAACTTATTTACTAATTGTTGATTCAGGTGACCCCCCCTCCCTTGAGTTGGTCTACAATGTTTGTTACAATTAATTCACAATCAGGGTACCACCAATATAAGCCGAAAATTTTCGCATGATATCATTCACATCTTGTGTTGGCAAAATATTTCATCAATTTTGTCGTAGAGGATTGCTGATTACATGCTTCGCAATAGGCTGAATGGACCCAGAAACTCAAAAGGCATTTCTTAAGGGACAATGGCTGTGTGGAAACAGCACATTCGTCAGGACGAACTTATATTGCTCATGGCTAAGCAAACTCTGGCAATTACAATTTTTTGATTTGGCTGATGCCTTTTTTTGGCTTCAGTTTTGAAACACAGTCTAATTCAATTATAACCATGAACGTAATAAAATTCCCGATTCTGTGTGCAGATATATACAAGAATTTGTATTCAGACTCCAGGTGAAGTGAAGGTCCCCGGGTGGGTGTTCAGTCCTTTTAATTTTAGGCGTGGGGTTTCCAATGGACCTTTATCACCTATAACTTTCTTGCCGGTTTACCCATTATTCCTCATCTTAAAGTTAAAGAGAACACCCATGGGTATAACTTAGAGGGTAGACGATATATAACATGCCCTTTGCTGACGATTTTTGTTTGTTAACCACCGACAAAAGGAAACTTAACCCTCACTAAAGAAAGAATAAATAAATAAAAAATAAATAAAACTTATGTCTGAAATTCTGGATATAACCGCTCAATGAATCTTACTCTTAACCTGTAAAATGTCAAACCATGTCTTTCGCAGCGTTACTGTCATAAAACTGTTCCTTTTTAGATTGGCGATATTGTCTAAAATCATGCCATAAGGCACCGGAACACATTTTTAAGGCACAACTATCACTTTCAGGGGGAAAACGGAAGAAACTTTCAAAATAATTAAGGACAAATTAAGTAACCTGATACCAAAAACATTGATACATCTTTGATTCAGAAAATGATCTAGAAGCTTCGTATTTACTCTCAGTATGCTGCCCCTTCACTGAGGTTCATGCTAACCGTTCATCGAGATGGGTGCCGCATTGCAGTTATCGATCCCATACAATCTATGCTATCAAAAAATGGCTTTGGCTTGCCATCAATGGGGCTAACGCCGGCTTTCATTCACGTCCGGACGTTTAGCCATTCCGAATTGTTCTGAACATCTATCTCGAGTCTCATTGCTTGGCCTATGCGCGCTGTAATGGTTAATGCTGACCACCGTGTCCCCCACGATCTCTTAGTGTTAAATTGGATCGTGAATCCAAATGGGTTAAAATGATGGTTTTTAAAAATGGAAATCGAGGCAATGGCACCAAATCTTTGACAAAGGTATTTGGCAAAGGTTCTACCAAAAGACTGGCCCCGAAAATCAGACAGGAAATCAAAAATACCATTTCCATATCTTTTGAACTTTTGGGCAATTTACATCCGCCCCCTTTGTCCACAGGTGAGTTTTTGTGAAAATTCTTAATCTCCAGTCTGTTGATCTTACTTGGAGATCGCTCATTTTTAATCTCCTAGGTGTCTTAAAAGTTTTTGCTGTCCGTTCCTCGTTGATGTTCTCCCTCCCACTCTCCAAGAATCTTTCGCAATTGGGGCAATAGGACCACATCTAATTGTAGATTATGTGGCAACAAAGAGATACTTCTCCACGTTCTCAACTCCTGTCCCGTTTCACTTGAACAAGGGCGTCTTACGTGGCGGCATAAAAATATCCTCTCTTCCCATCTGTCAAAACTTTTTAAAAACAGTTGTCAATTCTGTTGTCTTTTTGCCGTATATTCCTGGTTTATCAACGCAGGGGGGGACAATCCCCCCTAATATTCTGATTACAAATTTAAAACCAATATGGTCGTTATTGAAGGCTCCTCAGTCCAACTCAACTTGAGCTTCCTGGTCCCTTTGAAACAAATATTCTAAAGCACAACGCAAGGTACCCATCTTATCAGGACTTTGACCAAAAAGGTTATCATGGTGATCTATTTTGTGTCGATATTGGTAGCCGCGGTTTGATTTCTAAAGACACAAAAACAACGCCAGATTCTCTTCCAAGCTACCAAATAATCAGGTTAAGACCATGAAAAGGTATCTTAGTCATCTTGCACTTGTTTCCAGCTACACCATCTGGAATGCGCGCATAATGCTGTTGTGGGAACAGTGCCCTAAACTCTAACCTGGCTAGGCTTCCCTTTTTTCCTGTGTCTTTCCCTTTCTAGGAATCTGTCCTTTTATACTGTAATTGATGCTTATTGCTTTGAATGTGTTTTGACTGTTTTGCATGTTTGCCCTCTTCTGTTTGTGTTTCAACAATGTCCGTCCCTGGGCTTTGTGTTTCTTTATAGTTTTATGAATAAAGGAGAATAAATACACCCATTATAATTGAAGAAGCAGGGAGTATCACGCATTTTATTATAGGTTCATTTGCACATTACACATAGACATGGAGAGTTAGGGAGCGGTCATAATTTATGCCAGGGGGGAATGGAGGATTTCAACTTTATTTCCGGCAAAAAGGTTCACGTTTCCCCCCCCTCGCTTTTTTCCGTTCAAAATTTCCACTCCCCTCTTGATCATGCTGATTTCCTCCCCATTAAACATTCATGTTTGCCCTCTCTTGATGAAAAATTTCACGTTCCCCCTCTTACAAATTTTTTTGGGTTCGGCCCTCAAATCCTAACCACTTCCCCCTGGCATAAATAATTGACCACTCCCTTTATAACCTTCAGCGTACGAATCCGAAATCGCATTTTGCCGGACTCGCTAGATTTAGTGTTTGTGCACACTTAATAAACCTGACACAATGAATTTGACAACCTTCACAGCTTTATTCCGTTGTGGTTGTGGAATTCATGATTGTGGTAAACCTGGTCCGGTTAACGGCAACACCCTGCAATGCGGCAATGCTGGGCTGTACTAAGTCTTATACATGTGCAACTTACCTGTAAATGACACAGAATTAAATCAAATGAGGTGATTTTACACTTTCAGCAGAGGAAGTATTGATATGAAGAGTAGTTGATGTTTTATCAATGGGTAGACCCCTAGCTTACTGTAAAAAAGCTTTGTGCTGCTTGTAACTCAGTGGGTGTAGGACATGACATTGAATTGTTGTCATTACTAAAAGATAAAAATGATCATGGGAATTTGAAAGAACTAGACTACAAATTCAGTGCAATTAACCCTCAGTGGCAGATTTAAGAGTCAGCAGTGTCAGCAGCTGCTGACATGACACGGCCCCCCTAAAATATTGCTCTCAGGGCCCCATCGGACACACCTTAGTCACACTAAAGTGCGATATTGCGTTGCTTCTTGAAGCTAAGGGGGCCCCACCTTAATCTGCTGACAGGGCCCTTTTTCCTAAAATCCGCCACTGTTAACCCTATGCTTGTATATTGTATAGAATAAAAAAAATCAATTGAAAATAAATGGTTTGAAATTATTGATCTCCAGATTTTACATTAAAAACCTCCCAAAACAAACAAACTAAACAAAAAACTAAATAAATAAACAAAAGCCCAAACAAAGTGACTCAAAAGATACAAGAAAAAATATCGGGATGAATAAAGTATACTACCACCACTTATATTTGGCACCCTTTATAAGGGCATGCAGTTTATTCCATTAATGTTGCTGAATTCATAGGGTGGTTTAGGGTGTTGGCAGAATATTAAATTCTTTCCAAAATCCAAGCATAATTACTGCACTTAACAACTTTTTAGTTGAAAAAGAAAGATAATACAAAATGCAGTAATTACATCATTTCTCCCCAATTTTTAGGCTTGTTTTGGCAAGAAGCTTATAATAAAACAAGAAACAAGCAATCAAAAACAATTGAGAGAAAAGATAACAATCAAGAGAAAAGCCTTTGGGGCATGCATGTACAAAACATGGCCTGGCACAGCATGTGGCTACATTGTCGGACAACAGACAATTCAGCATAATCTTTGCCTACCAACACAATTCATGCCAAAAACAAAGGCCAAACAAAATGCCCCAAAAACGAAACATCTGCTCAGAATTTTCAAAATCCACTACATAACTTGTCATTACTTGCATACCTGCGAGTTTCAAAAGAATTGGACAAGACATATGAGAGACTAGTTCATAAGATAATATTGGGTTTTTCCTACTCTAATTTGATACGTGATAACAATAGCCTATATTATAGGCTAAAAAATCAAATCCACATCACAGTATTTACATTGATTGTGTGTGTCATTTCATGTTTTGACTTTTGTTGCTTAGTGATGAAACCTTTACCAGTGTTTACACTGATGGGTTCTCTCTCCTGTGTGTGTCATTTCATGTTTTGACTTTTGTTGCTTAGTGATAAAACATTAACCCTGAGATGAATAAACCTAACAGAGATTCAAAGCAAGTAGTCAATGGATTGTTTGCAGTGTGCAGTGTCTGGTATGGTACTGTTATGTTAATTCAGTGAAGCATTAATTGTTCAGAGATGTAACTTTTCAGGAAATTTCTTGATTTCAGGAAATGAATTACTAAAAATTTCTGCACTTTTTTTTTCAGCCCCTTTTGAGTCCTGTTTGCCCAACTTTACGTGCTTTTTCTGGATTTCATTGCTACTTTTAGGATTTTTTAATTACCCTGAGTTACAGCTCTGATTGTTATTCAATACATTTCAATGTATAAACCCAAGATTTCAGTCTGCCGGGCTATTTTTAAATAAATGATGCTCACAAGTGCATGTTATTTGTCAAAAAGCCTTGAACACAGTTCAGTACTTAAAGACTGTTACATATAAGCCATGGAATAACTTAAAATAACCTCAATTTTGTATACCCATTTGTTGACTGTAGGTAGAATATGCTAAAACTGCAATGTATTAATGACATTCTTTGATATTGCCCTCTTGGCATCTTCTCATGGTTACAGGGGAGGGGGCACTTTCCCCATACACTTCAATGGGGACAAAAATTCCAGATGCTACAAGTGTAGGTATACCCTACATAATTTAATTCAATGTAATTTTATCAATTTTTAAAGATACTTTTAAACTCAATCAAACCTTGACCAATGCTGAATAAACATTAGACCTTTAGCCTATTTTGCTGTATATCTCCATAACGATGCATTTTACAGACAGGTCACCATAGACTTTTTCACTCCTTGTTAGCACACAAACAATTTGAGCTATACTAAACGTTATTTGGACCATTATTTAAAATTTACCCCTGTATAAATTTACCCCCCCTCCTGTGGAAATTGCCGACATTTCCAGAGGGACATGTGGGCTAAAAACCTTCTAAAATGCCCTTTGAAGTCAAATCAATTGTCAAACCTTACTTGCCAAAGATTAGTCACAGAATTGAGGATTTTGACTTTACACTATTAGTGATGAAACTTTTACCACAGTGTTTACATTGATGAGGTCTCTCTCCTGTGTGTTTCATTTCATGTTTTGTCTTAATCTGTTTAGTGATAAAACCTTTACCACAGTGTTTACATGATGAGGTCTTTCTCCTGTGTGTTTCATTTCATGTTTTTTCTTTTGCTGCTTAGTGATAAAACCTTACCACAGTGTTTACATTGATGAGGTCTTTCTCCTGTGTGAGTCATTTCATGTCTTACCTTTTCCTGTTTGGTGATGAAACCTTTACCACAGTGTTTACACTGATGAGGTCTCTCTCTCCTGTGTGTTTCATTTCATGTTTTGCCTTATTAACTTTATTGATAAAACCTTTACCACAGTGCTTACATTGATGAGGTCCTTTCTCCTGTGTGTTTCATTTCATGTTCTGTCTTGCACCTTTTAGTATTGAAAGTTTTACCACAGTGTTTACATTGATGAGGTTTTCCCCTGTTGTGTCATTTTCATGTCGTTTTTTCTTGCACTTAGTGATGAAACCTTTACCACAGTGCTTACATTGATTGAGGTCTTTCTCCTGTGTGTGTCATTTCATGCCGTGCCTTCTCCCATTTAGTGATAAAACCTTCCCCACAGTGCTTACATTGATGAGGTCCTTTCTCCTGTGTGTATCATTTCATGTTTTGTCTTGGAACATTTAGTGATAAAACCTTTACCACAGTGCTTACATGATGAGGTCTTTTCTTTCTCCTGTGTGTGTCTTTTCATGGTACATCATATTCACTTTGCTAATGAAACCTTTTCCACATGTTTACATTGATGAAGTCTTTTTCCTGTGTGTGTCATTTCATGTTTTGTCTTAATCTGTTTAGTGATAAAACCTTACCACAGTGTTTACATTGATGAGTCTTTCTCCTGTGTGGTGTCATTTCATGTTTGGTCTTAATCTGTTTAGTGATAAAACCTTTAACCACAGTGTTTACAATGATGAGGTCTTTTCCTGTGTGTGTCATTTCTGTTTTTGTCTTGGAACATTTAGTGATAAAACCTTTACCACAGTGCGTACATTGATAAGATCTTTCTCCTGTGTGGGTCTTTTCATGGCACATCATATCCATTTTGCGAATGAAAACCTTTCCACAATGTTACATTGATGAGGTTCTTTCTCCTGTGTGTGTTCATTTCATGTTTTGTCTTAATCTGTTTAGTGATAAAACCTTACCACAGTGTTTACATTGATGAGGTTTTTCTCCTGTGTGTGTCATTTCATGTTTTGTCTTAATCTGTTTAGTGATAAAACCTTTACCACAGTGTTTACAATGATGAGGTCTTTTCCTGTGTGTGTCATTTCATGTTTTGTCTTGGAACATTTAGTGATAAAACCTTACCACAGTGCGTACATTGATAAGATCTTTCTCCTGTGTGTGTCTTTTCATGGTACATCATATTCACTTTGCTAATGAAACCTTTTCCACAATGTTTACATTGATGAGGTCTTTCTCCTGTGTGTGTCATTTCATGTTTTGTTTTGGAATATTTAGAAATAAAACCTTTACCACAGTGCTTACATTGATGAGGTCTTTTCCTGTGTGTGTCATTTCATGTTTTGTCTTGGAACATTTAGTGGAAAAACCTATACCACAGTGCTTACATAGATGAGGTCTTTATCCTGTGTGTGTCATTTCATGTTTTGTTTTGGAATATTTAGAAATAAAACCTTTACCACAGTGTTACATTGATGAGGTCTTCTCCTGTGTGTGTCATTTCATGTTTTGTCTTAATCTGTTTAGTGATAAAACCTTACCACAGTGTTTACATGATGAGGTCTTTCTCTGTGTGTGTCATTTCATGTTTTGTCTTAATCTGTTTCGTGGTAAAACCTTTACCACAGTGTTTACATTGATGAGGTCTTTCTCTGTGTGTGTCTTTTCATGGCACATCATATCCATTTTGCGAATGAAACCTTTTCCACAATGTTTACATTGATGAGGTCTTTCTCTGTGTGTGTCATTTCATGATCTGTCTTATGACACTTATTGAAGAAACCTTTACCACAGTGTTTACATGATGAGGTCTTTCTCCTGTGTGTATCATTTCATGTTTTGTCTTAATCTGTTTAGTGATAAAACCTTTACCACAGTGTTTACATTGATGAGGTTTTTCTCCTGTGTGTGTCTTTTCATGGCACATCATATCCATTTTGCGAATGAAACCTTTTCCACAATGTTTACATTGATGAGGTCTTTCTCCTGTGTGTGTCATTTCATGTTTTGTCTTAATCTGTTTCGTGGTAAAACCTTTACCACAGTGTTTACATTGATGAGTCTTTCTCCTGTGTGGGTCATTTCATGTTTTGTCTTAATCTGTTTAGTGATAAAACCTTTACCACAGTGTTACATTGATGAGGTCTTTCTACTGTGTGTGTCTTTTCATGGCACATCATATCCATTTTGCGAATGAAACCTTTTCCACAATGTTACATTGATGAGGTCTTTCTCCTGTGTGTGTCATTCATGATCTGTCTTATGACACTTATTGAAGAAACCTTTACCACAGTGTTTACAGTGATGAGGTCTTTCTCCTGTGTGTATCATTTCATGTTTTGCCTTATTAACTTTATTGATAAAACCTTTACCACAGTGCTTACATTGATGAGGTCTTTCTCCTGTGTGTGTCATTTCATGTTTTGTCTTAATCTGTTTCGTGGTAAAACCTTACCACAGTGTTTACACTGATGAGGTCTCTCTCCTGTGTGTGTCCTTTTCATGGCACATCATATCCATTTTGCGAATGAAACCTTTTCCACATGTTTACATTGATGAGGTCGTTCTCCTGTGTGTGTCATTTCATGATCTGTCTTATGACACTTATTAAAGAAACCTTTTACCACGTGTTTTACATTGATGAGGTTTTTCTCCTGTGTGTATCATTTCATGCTTGGTCTTGTGAGAAGATCGACTAAAAGACTTCTTGCAGTATTTACATTGATGAAGTCTTTCTCCTTTAAGTGTGTTTTCTTCATGCTGTTTCTTGTACATAGATTGTGTTAAAGTTTTTTTTGACCTGTAACATATCCTTTCTGCATCCTTCCTTTTTAAACCTCCTGCTTTTGGTGGTAAATTAGGATTGTTATACCAATATGGTTTTATGTTCTGCTCATGGTAGTGAAGGTGGATCTGTAGCGAGTGATGTTTTCAATAAATCTTGTGCAATACTTGCAGACTAGAACCATGATAGGTGTCACTGGCATTTTGGTCTGGTTATGATATCTGAAAAAAAAAAGACTCTAAGTTAAATGTATATTACTGATATCGAAAGATTAAACAGGGTCAAAGGTCACAGGGTCATAAGAGGTCAAACTGTGTTGACACCAGACAATACTTGGGAAAGTGATGCTTTTGACTGAGTATGATATCAAATTGGATACATTGAGTATGATTCACAAAGATATTGTTCCAGGTGTAAGTTTACAACCACCATTGAGACATGCCATCTTTGGAGGAGATATTTTTTGTTAGTTTACTCAGGCAAGATCCATATCTCTGTGTATCCTTCCAATTTTATCATTATGTTTTTCATGTTAAAATTTATTACTTGATGTGTCCTCATGTCATCAAGTCAGGCTCTAGCACATGACCAGTACACTAACAGTAGTGTTATAAAACTACCAAGACTCCACATCATAAGATTTTTAAATTTAATAATTGTAGTATCCCCACCCCCTGAGAGCATTCCAGGGACATGGATGGCACAGGTATTTAAAGGATACCAGATCATTTAGGGAAAACAATAGCAGAAGGAAAGTGATCCTGGAGGCCTGAAAAACAATTGAAAACATTAACAATGTCCCTTCAAATGGTAAATGAAGCAACTCAAGCAACTTTCAATGGAAAATTAGAAATATATTTATTTAAAGCGATTTATTGGTATAAATATCGGCACATATATAATGAAATGTCCCTAAGTCAGGCTCCAGCAAATGAGCAGTACGCTACACAGTAATGTTAGTCTAGACTACACATCATAGGATTCTAAATTATAACTGATATTTCCCCACCCCCTGACAGATTCCGAATAGCATCCAGGGACATGGATGGCACAGGTATTTAAAGGATACCAGATCATTTAGGGAAAACAATAGCAGAAGGAAAGTGATCATGGAGGCCTGAACAACCAATTTAAAAGATTAAGAATGTCCCTTCAAATGGTAAATGAAGCAACTGAAGCAACTTTCAATGGAAAATTAATGGCCATTTATTTTAGTGGTAAATAATGAAGTGGTGGACTAATTGGTAAATGGAAGAATGACCCTTTATTGAACAATTAAAGGAACATTTGGTGACTTTAATTGGTGAATGAAGATATGGCCCTTTAAATAGTAAAGGTGCAATGAGAGATTTCACATAACAGGTGTTCTTAAAAAATGTGAAAATTCTGATTTTTGCACTGTACTGGTGGAAAGCTATCAAAAATTTCTCCCAAAAGGATTAAGCTGGGAATTATTTCTTTGGTACAAAATTTGTGAAATTTCTAATTTCCTGTAGGAGCAACTAGGAAATTTAGCCTATGTTTTATATTGAATCGCCTTTTGTTTTCACTTTTATGGGAGAGCATGCGCCTAGCGGTTAGAGTGCTTGCATGTGGCGCAATTTACCAACAATTCCAGGGTTTGAACCCCGGTGGGGTCACTTTCTGGTGTTTATTCGGGTACTAAATTCTAGATTTGATCTGTATTCCACCTATTGATTAAATACAGAATACCCCGCTCTCCTCCATGGTTCACTTGGAATTGGGCAAATGGATCATGAAAGCACATCTGCGGAGGGACGTTAAGCCATCGGTCCCGTGTACAGAGAGTCACCCAAATGATAATGTACTTTGCAGTTAGTGTCGAATAAGAGTAGGGTGAAAACCCCTGGCTGTTTCCAATCCGCCCCCAGTCTCAAAATTTTAGCATGCCCCATGTTAGGATCGTCCGTATCAAGCACGGATACACCGGCCCCGGATCAGCTTAACACAGTTGAATAAATCCGGACAACACCCCGGACCACTAGCCATTACCAATGACTCGTGTATAAAATACGCTAAGAAGAAAGACTTTTATGAATGCCTGAAAATCTCTTGTTGGACCCTAAGAATGCCTTTTAATTGGTAGATGAAGGAACTACTTTCATTGTAAATGTAGGAATAAATCCTTTAATTGATAATTGAAGGAATAGACCTTTATTTATTAATGATTGAATAGCATTTTAATTGGTAAATAAATGAAAAAAATACCATCTGGACGGAAAGAGGTCAACCTACCGAGATCAATGGGGAAATAAAGTAATGGAATAAAGCTCATACACACTACTGCTTATCAATTGGTCATGGGTTGAGTTTTGAAACCAGTGGCGTAACCAGACCTTTACAAATGGGGGGGGGGGCTGAAGGGGTGCCAAGACTTTTTTTGAGGGGGAAATTTGGGTCCTTCTCCATAGACAATGTACAAAAGGTCAGTTCATTTGGGGGGCGGAAGGGGGGGCAAGGGTTTTGTTTGGTGTGGCTCATCGCCACCCCTGCCCCCCCGCTGGTTACACCACTGTTTGAAACAAACTTATTAGCTTATACATTATCAAGAATTTGGGTAGGTACGCGTACCGGAATTAGAGGCCAGGTAAACTCATTCCGCCATACTGACCCGAGTATAGTCTCATGTTCGATTATAATCCCCCTAGTTTTGACAGAATGTGAAGAATAGTAGAAAGTCCTATTACAATTCCACCATAAGTTCTTTGCTGGGAATCAATAGCTTATACATGTTCAATTATTATTAATATTACATTTTAATGCAATTCACATGTTCTTTTGTATTTTTAATTTCATATTATTAATTGAGTTCCTGGTAAATGTTTGTATGTACAATCTATGTTTGTAACCTTTGAATTCAAGGGCACTGCAACTCCACGCTATGCGTTTAGCAGTGTCCTCATCTCAATTCGCCATTATTGCTTATCGTGCATAATTATATTGTATATGTTAATATATTTTATGTTGAGATGAAATAAATTTGATTGATTGATTGATTGATTGATTGATGTATTTTTAGGGATGAATTTAGTATTCTGCCACACTTAGAATTCGGCACCTTTAACATGCGGTTTATTCCGTTAACGTTTGCCGAATTCGTAGTCTGTGACAAATGACTAAATTCTTATCCTTTTTTTAAACCCCCCTGGCTTGAAAAAGCATAGAGGGATATTATGAGGGTGCGTGCATGTCCCCTAGTGTATGTGTGTTCCAATTGGGTTAGGTTTTGGTTAGGTTTCCGTTGTTCGCATCTCCTTCGAAAAGTTAAGTCCGATTTAAACCAGACTTGGGGTGAAGGTGCAATAGGGGTTCCTTCATGTGTGGATGATCTAAAAGGTCATGAACCAAGTCAAAGGTCAACTGAGGTGATATTACAGTTGGTTTAGTTTTTGTTTTTCTGGTCGTCTTTGAAAAGTTGAAGTCCGATTACAACCTAACTTGGTCGAAGGTTGGCAATACAGAGTTACTTCTATGTTGTTGAGGTCAAAGGTCACATACCAAGGTCAAGGTCATTGCGGTCATTTTTGACTTTGGTTACACTTTCATTTTCGAAACTGCTACATTTCTAGATATTATTCCATAAGAACAATTTATTGAATGTTGATGCCTCCACTGACCAACTGTGCCAACTAACCAACTTGTGTATACTGCCATCTAGCCAGGGGGGATCGCGCAAGTTTACTTGCTGTATTTTTGTTACAATCATTACTGTTTCTTATTGTGACTAAATTACAAAATGTGCTTAGCTCACTTGGAATAAGTTTAGCTCTGAAGAAGGCTGACATTGTGATACTTGTGTTTTTGTTGTGTTAGGATGGAGATCCCATTATAATTCTACCCTTAAATTCAAGGTAATTTCATGTTAACAAGAGCGGTCACCGCCCGTGTTGATTCGGGCAACATGTGGTGTGGTTGGTTGTGACCAGGTTACTTTGCAGCCCGGTTTGGGATGACCTGAAGGGAATGGCTAATTGGTAAACTGAGCAATGGCCATTAAAAAAAGAACGGGGGGTTTTTTTTCCTTAATTTTGTAATGATGGAATTGTATGGTTTTGATAGCGCTTTTCGCCTACTGATTTTTTCGTATTGATCAGACTTTGATTTTGCACACCTTGTTTTCACTGCGAGTCTGGGATTCCCTGGCTTTACCTGGTTTGTTTTCACTGCGGTGAAGCCCCTGTGTTTTCACCGCGGTGAAGCCCCCTCATCATCCGCTCACGGCCATTTACAACCGTCATGCTAATTGTATTTTCGTATTCTTTTTTAAATGATTTTTACATGGGGGTCACAAAGGTCACACAAGGTCACCAAGGTCACACAAGGTCACCAAGGTCACACAAGGTCACCAAGGTCACACAAGGTCACCAAGGTCACACAAGGTCACAAAGGCCCACCCCAATCCCACCCTTCCCCGACGAACCACCCTTCCCCCTCCGACACACCCACCACCTCCCCGTTGTATGCCACCCGACCGGCTCCCCGGCACACCGATTTGTGAATAGGCTAAATGTGATGTGAGTCAGCAAGGTCATGTGAGGTTACTAAGGTCGCATGGGGTCACAAAGGTCACACAGTCACCAAGGTCACACAAAGTCACCAAGGTCACACAAGGTCACCAAGGTCACACAAAGTCACCAAGGTCACACAAGGTCACCAAGGTCACATGCGGTTACCCTGGCCCCTCGCCGATGCCACCACACCCTCTCGACGCCACCCCAACCTTCCGACGCCACCACCCCGACCCTACCCAGATGCACACCACCCCGACCCCGACCGACCACCCCACCTCGACATTTACACCCCACCCTGCCCCCTCCCCAACACCCCACCCTTCCCCTCTATGGTTCACCCACATATGTATGGTATAGTAGTTTTCATGTAGCAAAGGAATATTGCATATCCGATGTACCATTTTAGCGATACAGCAATTTGCATATTAATTAGCTCATTTGCATACCTAGCCGCATGTAATCAGGAAAACTTTCAAATGGCAAAAGAAGATGCGCACCATAATGGGGTTTTCGTGCAGTGGAAGGAATTTTGTAGCGATATACCGTTTTAAAAATATAGGTGGGGCTGGGGGACTGTTTTAATGCCTGATTTTTTGCATATCAATTAGCTCATTTGCTTATGTACTTTGCTCGAAATATGCCCAACATCTAATCAGTTCAAGAAACGCTTTAAACCCCGCTTCTTCCACCAAGTTACATCACACATAAGCTAATTAAAAAGTCATGAATATGCAAAAAATGCAGCCAAAAAAGCTACACCAAATATTGTTGGCACCTATCACCATCAAGTTTGAAGTAAATCGTGGATAGCATTTAGCCTGCTGAGCATTTTAAAAGGTTACCCGAGTCATGCGACGGACCTCCGGACGACATACGGATGGACATCCGGACACACGAATGTGGACTAGTAGGCCTCGCTCCATGAATTCGTTCATGCGCACAATGCATATGTATTGCCCGAACTATCTAATCAGGTCAGAAACTCTAACCCGCTTCCTTCCACATCATCATACACCTAGTTACGGAACTCCAGATAACATACACACAAGCCTTGAGGGAAGGGTTTTCCCATTTTGAGCGGCCAAAATAAGCTAATTAATATTCATGAATATGCAAATCATGCCAGCAAAAGCACACATAATATTTGCGGTCACCTCACTATCATCGGTCAAATCGGCCATTAGCGTTTAGAACCAGCAGATAGCATTTCAAAAAAGGTTAACCAAAATGTCTGAAAATATGGCAAATAAGCTAATTAAATATGAATATGCAAAAAATGCAGCCAAAGCTACACATATGCGGGTCCCCCTCTCTAACCATCCTATCAAGTTGAAGTAAATCGGGATAGCGTTACCCTCAGAGCAGTTCACAAAAGGTTTCACCGAAATGTTCTGAAAGATGCAAATAACTAATTAAACATTCATGAATATGCAAAAAATGCGCCAAAACAAGCTACCATAATATTGTGGCACCCTATCATCCTATCAAGTTTGAAGTAAATCCGGGATAGCGTTTAGCCTGCAGAGCATTTTCAAAAGGTTAAAACCAGTCAATGCGGACGGACATACGGACGGACATTCGGACATACATACGGACGTACACACAGAATTTGGACTAGTCTGTGCCTCCATGACATTCGTTCAGGCGACACCAGGCATATGTTATTTGCCCGAAATATGCCCAACATCCAATCAGGTCAAGAACTCTACCCCGCTTCCTTCCAAGTTGTCATCATACACCTTGTAACGGAACTCCAGATAACTTGCATCACAAGCCTTAGGGGAAAGGTTGTCATTTGACCGGCCAAAATAAGAAGCATAATTAATATTCATGAACTATGCAAATAGCAGCCACAGCTACACATAACTTGCGCACCTCACGATCATCGTATCAAATCAAATCGGCTTAGCTTTAGCAAGCAGAGCATTTCAAAAAAGGTTTAACCAAATGTCCGAAAATATTGCAATAACTAATTACCATTCATGAATATGCAAAAACTGCAGCCAAGCTACACATAATAATATTGCGGTACCTCACTCTATCACCATATCAAATATCGCATTAGCCGTTTTTAGGCCAGCAGAGCAGTTCAAAAAGGTTAACCGAAATGTCTGAAAAATATGCAAATAGCTAATTAAAAAATTCATGAATAGCAAAAAATGCAGCCAAAACTCCATCATTTGCGGCCCCTCTCTAACCATCCTAATCAGTTTGAAGTAAATCGGGATAGCGTTTAGTCTGCAGAGCATTTAAAAAAAAAAGGATAAAACCGAGTCATACGACGGACGGACATACGGACACGCAGAATTTTGACTGTATGTGCCTCCATGAACATTCGTCAAGGCGACAACAAAAGTCCCGGACGCAAATCTAAAGCTTTCATTCTCAAGGCCTAACCATACTTACTCGTTACGTCAAAAATTTGCCCATCATTTGTGATGGCATACTCAAAATCCATCAGATGCCAGGGCCTACTTCGACGTCTTTGCCTGCTTCTTTCCTAATCCATTTCAACAAAATGTCCCGAATTTCCTCAAAACTTGAACACAAAACGGTGTATCTTCAACTAGTGAGGCATACCCCCCTGTCCCTGCTTTTCGAATTTGGACCTATACTGAGCGAGTAGTAAAGACATGTGAAAGTAAATATACGCAGCCAGTTACATAGAACACCGCTATATTGACAAAATACAATCGAGTTTGGGCAAGCAAACTAATCTTCAAACAGGATTCGGACAAATTAGTGTAACACTGGTACCACTGTCACAATGTGAATGTATCGTATCATATCACTCACACAATCAAAACAACAGCAGTGATTCTAAAATTCTCGCCTCATTTTCTCTAATTTGCCACAAATTTACCCCTCCTTTTTTTTTTTTTCCTTATTTCTGTCATAAACCACCGCCCTCTTGTATCTAAGATCGAGATCATATACCTTTTGAACTAATTCTTGAATTTAGATCCAAAGATGTTTCTATAGAGAAGAATAGGACAAACCCCCCATTTTGTGGTGTAACGGAAGGGGACTTCCATGGGGGAGGCACGCTCCAAGTATCTGGTAGGTAAAAGCGACGACATCGCAAAATTTTACTGTCTATGGAGCATGGCGCTAAGTTCAAAAGTAACTAATACTAATTCCTAAAGACAAAGAAAACACATAATGTTAAAGAGACACTGGTCACATTTTTAAAAATAGTGTTCCCATCAAAGATTCTTCAATCTTCAAACTCCAAACTCTATATTTTGCATGGTGTGTAACATCTTTTATATACGAAAGGCCCTCAAATCAACCCGAAATGATTAAGACAAATCAGCTTCCTTATGGGGTAACAGAAATATTTTGTAATTTAACGTCGGCCTACTGTTTTGGGTAATGTTAATTTTTAATGTGTAAATATATCTCTGATCTTTCAATGGCCTAGACTCTGGCCTAGTATATCATTTGAGAGCAATTTCAAGAATTTCATATTTTGTGAAAATGTGCCAAGTGCCGCTTTAAAATCTGTTGTGACTTGCCTAGCATTATGTACATTACGAATCGACAACCGCGTCCCTTGTCCCCCCGACTTCCACAAAAATGGTGTCTACTTGTTAAATGAACAGCGAGTTCAAATTATGACAAACCGCGGTCTGCTTGCTACGTTCAGAATAGCACCATCTAGCTCTTGTAGGCAATTTGCTGACGTAGATGCGTTTACAAATCGTTTGCCGTACAAATTAGGGGGAGTGTTCTATCTTCCTTAGATAATCTTTGCTATAGCCCCTGACCCGGCTCTTCCCATTGATTTACTACAACACCCTCTTATGCTGACCGATGGAATTGCATGATGTATAGGCGCTTTCAGGGGAGTAACGGTAATATCTTAATCTTATTCCTCAGACTGGGATCTCCATATTTGGTTAAAGAACGCACCATATCTGCATTATGGAGCATTTTGGCGGTCATTTATCACTCAATTACGGTTAAGGAACATCTTTTTTGAATGAATCACTATTGGTTTTCCAGTGAAGTGTTGGCTCGATGAGCCAACTCGACATAACATGGCGGTAATTACTTAAACAGCGAAAATGTCTACTCAAACGAGCGGAAATGTGTCTACCCTCAAGGCTTTTGTATGATCGTTGCCCGAATCAAAATGAGTGGGACAATACTAGGGTAAAATTACAGTGTAGGTGAATGAAATGGAATGGCAATTTAGAAGTGGGTGATCTGATCGACACCTTATCATCCCACTTCACTCCATCAAATTTGAAATATTCTTATCAACGGGGGTTAATATTTTACTAATCGGCCAAAAAAACAAATTGTTGTTTCGCCCTTATGGTAAAAAATTTGGAGGGTGGGCCGGTTATTTTAAAAAAGGTATTTGGGATGGGTCCATGGACACACAGCTAAAACAATTGAGTTCCTTGTCTTTTGTAATATTCTTCCAAAATACTGTTTCTTATATATTCCACTCTCAATAAAAGGTGCAACGAGAGGAACTATGTCACTAATTCTAAGGCCAACTTAAAGTGTACTAACAGGCTAATTTTTAATTTTAAGTATGTTTTAAAAGATGTCAATTTGCGGTCTGAAAGAAATAATGTCTACTGCAATATTGATTGCCTTATTTTAATACAGGAATATATAATACAATGTTGACCATTGCGTCACACCATTGTCGGCATTGGTGACGTTGCTCTGCATTGGTGATGTTGTATGACTTTGAAAGTCAATAAGAAAAGAACCAGGTTGTCTAAGGAAGTCTAGGGTCTCACTGGTCAGAAAAAAATCGAATTATGGTAGTGTGTCCAGTAAAAAAGCAGTAATGATCGATTAAAAATTGGGGCGGATTCTTGAACGGAATATAGCTGAAAAGGTTTGGTTATGGCATTCGCTAATCTTTCACTGGCTACTTATTTCAAGACTATGTACTGTATACCATCATGATTTCAATTTTTCTCGTGGGCCGGTCAAAATGGCTGCAATCATACGGAAAATATTATAAACGTTTTACTTTGTTATCAATAATATCTATGTAATTTTTCTGACTGAAAGACATTCATTTGAAACAAAAATGTATTTATAATATGTTGAAGCTCAAATTATATTAGCCTGGCATTTTGCTTTAAGTGCTTGCAATTCGGCAGTGAAAATAGAAGCATCATCAAGTAACCTAATCTGAAGTTGATCACGCTGACTTAAAGCAGCTGCAGCAGCCCTTTCCAAACCCTAGACCCATCTGAATAAATAGCTCGATGTTGATGATATTTATGTCTAAGATTAACATATTTCGCTTGAAAAACAAGCATCAGTTAGACCCTTCTAATATTGACATAAAGTTAGGTCAATATCAAGTTCAACATTTGTCCAAGGAGGCATAGACCATGTAGACCCTTGCTACATTTTGCTGTGTAATTAGCCAACCAAATGTCACACACTTTAAAATAATACATTTTTGGATCCTGTGAGACATTACAAACAACTTATCACCAGTTTCAACAAAATCTGAGCATTGGGTAAATTTTACCCCAAGATGACCTTGAACCATTATGGGGCTATAGCACTTTACCTAAAAGTCGGAACCTAGGCAAATATATACTTTTTCTAATTCTTATAAGGAGACTAACATGTTAATGGGCCATTCTTCAAAAAAGTAAACCTTTTTGATAAAAAATGAAGTTAACGGTATTTCAAATTTCTCTTCATTATCACGTTAACCATCCTTCCAAGTTGCTTGCGCGATATTTTTAAACAATATTTTCAACTCAAACACCCTTATTTCCATAAATGAACATGTTTAATATTTTGGGATAAAAAAAGTGGGATTATTATACCATTTTGCTTGTTAAGTTTTATACTGAATAGCTATTAATTTTTGTTTGATATACTGCCTAAAGTATTGCGTGGACTTCAATTTTCAAAATTATGTGGAAAAATTACAAATTTATAGGAAATGGACAAGTAATTAACAAAGAATTTTAATTGACTTTGGTATGTCACACACGTGACCAAAAAGACAAAAGTTTTTATTACTAGAAAACCCCTATCTCAGTAATGTTCATATTTTATGTCAAAAGCCAGTTATATGTACCTTCCATTATGCATAATAAATGGTTTAGATCTTTCTTCTTTCAAAAGTTATTGACGTGCTAACTACTGTCACACACGTGACCGGGACTCACCAATTTAGTAATTGAAGGGCATAAATTTGTGGTTATATTGAAAATGGTAGTAATGTTAACTTTTATTATCACTTAAAATATGAATATGATCGGTTTAAGCAAGAAAACAACAGTTTATTTGAATAAAGACTGGCTTAAACTTGATTTCCATGTGTCTTGAAAGTTTGGGGTGAAGTGGCCAAATTTAGCAGACTTGCACTATTTCAACACAGGAAATCTACATACTAGGAGTTGCATTGCTCTTTGCATGTTATTACTGATGACATTGTCATGAAAATGTTTGAAATAGTTGAAAATATGGAAATACACAAGGGTCATTCCATGCCAATTCAACAAATCGAGTACACCATCACCTCATGGATTTCTTTCCTTTTGGTGTATTGAAAGATATTCATGAGAACTAAAATCCTGAAAATTGAGCTTTGTACCTCTTTTTGTTTTCATGCTACAGCAATTTTAAATTTGAGGGGGGTCACCTCAAAAACATGTACCAGTGTGAAATTCAATATTCAGAGGGCCGTAAGTAAAGAACTACACCCCTCAGATCCTTCAAACTTGGCATTCTGGATAACCTTTTGCTGCAGATTGCAAATATGTGAACAGAAAAAAGCACCTTGCCCCAATTTAAAATAACAGGGGGTCAAAAATGGCTCAAAAACCACTCGGACCATATTTTTGGGGGGCCCATAAGTCAAAAAGTAAAAGTGATATAACTTACAAATTTGGGCTGGTGAAAGCTTATCTTGAATACTACCCTTGTGTACAATCTTATACTTATATCAGCTTTATTGGAAGAGATATAGCTGTCGCAAAAAGCAAAAAGTCTGAATTAACCTTGACTTGACCCCCCTAAAACCAATATGTACACATTTTGCACCAAATTCTTGAAATATGGTTAAGAGGGCCCCTGCTGACGTTGTGTGCAAAGTAGTTTCAAAATGTGGTGTCTAACATGCCATATGTAGTAAAACAGGCTTAAAAGAATTAAACTTTCAATAGACAGACAAAGTTCCCATTGAATGTACACAGATTCTGAACTTTGCAACATGGGTATTCAAGTGCAGTTTTAAGACTTGAATCCAAGTTTGACCGTGTAAGACTCACAATGAAATTGAAATCATATCATCACCTTATTAGCCCCTGATCTAGATATGGACTAAATTCACAGCTTGGTTCTTGTTTGGTAAGGAATTTATAATACTTAATTATCCTAATTGGAATTTATAGTTAAAAAGTTTGAACGGTGCAAGTTAATACCAGTTTGAAAGTTCAGTTTCCTGTGTGTTTCAATGGGAATTCATTTCAAAGCTGAATTACATGAAGTAGGGCCTTTTGAATACCAGGTTCTTTATAGAAGACACTTAGACACCACAATGAACTTTGCCAAATATTAAGCATGAACCCCCCCCATCAAAACACATCTTTCAAGCATAATTTGTGCAGAAGTGTCCTGACATTGGATTTTAGGGGTGGGCCTCGTTCGCAGGTCAATTTTGAATTTTTTACTGGTGTTTGCGAGAGGGGCAGGGCTATATCATCGTCGGGCTTGCCGAAGCTGAGTATAAGTTTAAGATTGTACACAAGGGTAGTGTATTTAAGATTAGCTAATCTCCAGTTTAAATTTGGAAGTTATATCACTTTTACTTTTTGACTTATGGTTGACTTATGGGCCCCCCCAAATTATGGTCCGAGTGGTTTTTGGAGCCATTTTTGACCCCCTGTTATTTTAAATTGGGCAAGGTGCATTTTTTCTGTTCACATATTTGCAATCTGCAGCAAAAGGTTATCCAGAATGCCAAGTTTGAAGGATCTGGCCCTCTGAGTATTGAATTTCACACTGGTACATGTTTTTGAGGTGACCCCCCTCAAATTTAAAATTGCTGTAGCGTGAAAACGAAAAGAGGTACAGAGCTCAAATTTTCAGAATTTCAGTTGCTCATGAATATCTTTCAATACACCAAAAAAGAAAGAAATCCATGAGGTGATGGTGTACTCGATTTTGTTGAATTGGCATGGAATGACCCACAAGATTTTATTACAACTTCGTTTTTGGTGCACATTAACAATGGTAACCAATTTTGTGTTATAAGTCAATGGAGATGTCACACACGTAACCACCAATGTCACACACGTGACCGTACTTAGTGATATAAATTTGTTAATTATCAAGTAAAGTTTGCTTGCTACTTTTAATTACCAACATTGTTGTAATGACAAAGTACCAATGTCTTTCTGAAATAAATATAAGAATGTGAGTATTCAAATAATCACAGAATTTTACAGTTAAAGTTTGAATTCTAAAAACGCCTTTTTGTCTGAGGTCACAAACGTGACTGAACTTTATTTTCCCCTCATGACAAAATAACCAATCTGGCGAAAGTAGAACCATTATTTTTTGGTTAGGTTTGGACCAAAGGTTACTCATTATACCAAAAGTAATAACAGATTGGTTATATTGGCAAAACAGCATTGGGTTGAAAATCAAAATTTCCCATTTTTGGGTCACAAACGTGACCGAAGAATGGCCCTAATGTACATTTCAAAAACAATTTGACTTGATTTTAAAAATTTTGCCTGTAGTAACATCCCCCTCCTTGAAGCAGGGAGAAGCGGTCCGAAAATTTGCACCCCATCATTTTCTGACAGAATCAGTGGCGTAACAGGCAGGGGGGGCGTGGGAAAGACTGGGAAATTTACCCCCTCAGAGTGGGCAGGCCTGTTACGCCACTGGACAGAATGGTCCCTATTGAATGAAAAACAGCAAGAAAATCAACTTTAGCACAAAAATCCTACGGAACTGTTTCATTGACATACATGTACCAAACCACACTATCAATATCCATTCTGTTAAACAATTAAAGCGGCATTGGCACATTTTCATATTTTCATATGAAAGTTCTTCAACTTCCTTGCAAATGATAATCTAGGCCATTGGAAGAATAGAGATATATTTTACACATAAAATAATATACCCAAAATCAGAGTAGGACATTAGTAAGAGGCTAAAGACATTTGGGTAATTTGTAGGCTAACTTATCAATATTTCATAACTAGGGTTGCAAAATTCCCGGGAATATTCAGAGCGGAAAATTTCCATGGAAATTTTGGGAATTAACGGAAATTTATGGGAATTTTAAGAAATACTCGGGAATTTTCAAAACAATCTTTTGGAATTGATACAAACTATAAAGTCCTTTTGTTCAAATTAGGATATTACTCTGTACACCAGTGAAATGCTACAAAAGAGTATACAAGCAAAAACAAGCATGTTTTAAACAGAAAATAACAATCAACTCTTTACAAAAATTTGTTTTCTATTCTATCACTCACTGGTCTTGTTAGTTTGTATCCTGTAAACCACCCACCTTGAGTTTACCTTAGATTTAGTGAGAACTTATCTTCCAAATTAACTTTACTTAAATGGTTTTGACTGCTTCCTGTAACAAGTATATGCGAACATTTTCAGTGGACATTCAGCCATTGGGGGGGGGGGGTGCAACAAGCCCCCTGCTCAGAGCCACCCACCAGCTCCCCCCTCCCAAATGAACTGACCATATGTACAGTGTCTATGGAGAAGGGCCCAAATTCACCCCCTCAGAAAATGCAATTCAAAGGTCCCTAACACAAAAATGTATTTAAAATATGTTAAGTATAGTCCAACAGAAACGAGACCTTTACAAACATTTGTGAGGTAGTGAACTTGGAAATGCGCAGTTGACCCGACAATTTTGGCTAGATTTTTATCGAGTACCCTGACTAGATACCATAATAATAATTGGCCTGTAGCAGTATGTAATATTCTTATTTAGCACAAAACAGTACATAATTGAAAGGAAGGCCTACAAACATGTTTTTATTTTTTTTTCCTTGTGGAAGAAATGTTTTAAAATGTTTAAAACTTAAAGACACTATCAGTGATTTGCTAAATTAGAAAATCGAAAAAAAAAAAATCAAAAAAATCAGATTTTTGCATTTTTGTAACAAGTATAGCTTTCCTAACATACCCTGCAAGTGGTAAGTCTAGAAGCAACCTAATAGGGACAAAATCGGGTATCTTAGTCATTCATTGCTGTCCATACAGACAATTACTACAACGTGTAATTGAATGGGGATTCGTATCTCTGAACATTGCTGTTTTCTTCCTTTTCTGTCAACTTTTCAGTTGGAAAATATACCTAATGAGAGTCCTACAGACTTATCCTTCACTTTTAAGCTATCCTACAAATTTTAAATATTTTTTATCTATCAGGATAATCACTGATAGTGTCTTTAATAAATGACAACATTGAAAATTCCAAAAAAAAAAAAAAAAAAAAAAAAAAAAAAAAAAAAAAAAAAAAAAACGGAAAGTTTCTGGGAAAGTTTCCAAAATTCCCGGAAACTTTCCACCCCTTTGCAACCCCAGCCGTAACTCTAATCAACAAACGTGTCTATTACATGAATATCATAGACTCGTACTCATTGATATTAAACCTCAAAGGTCACAGGACCGGTCAAGCAAGGTGCATGCCGTGAGAATCAACTCTGGCGTGTGTTTTCTTGTCGTCTGCTGAATTAATGTCGCTGGTGACATTAATTATAAAAACGTTCTGTTTACTCATAAGCGTGCTGATTTGGGCTTAATAATTTCAGGTGAGGGCTAATGTATATAAGCTTTATAACCATGCAAAAATGTCAATTTTGAAAAATCTAGAGGGTGCACTATTTTCAAATGTGCCAGTGTCTCTTTAAGAACACTGCTTTAATCCATGTTAAGTAATATAGCTTCCAATATTTTATTATAATAATTTGGATGTAAAATTGTATTGCTATCAGGGCCTTCTTGGAAAGCAGTATTATTCATGAATGGGGAAATCCTGAATAAAAGCTGAATAATAGTATAAAAATGAATTAGAAATGCAAAGGCTTGTAAATGAACACTTTTCAGAAGAGTAAAAATGGCACAGCGTAGCGCCCTCCATGAGATTCTTAAGTACATTCAGCAGTTTAGCGCAAATAACTTTTCAATGCATGCAGCTGTAGAAGCAGTTATTACTATATGATTGTTGCAAACTGATCTATTGTATTTCACCCACCCTTTTCTCCTAGTATTTTTCTGCCCATAGGTTAGTGTGTAATATGTGCTTTAAAGGGACAAGAAGCGATTTGCTGATCCGAAACATCGAAAAAATCATCTAAATTCATATTTTGGTATTTTTGTGATTGGCATGGAAGGGGTTGGTACATTTACTGCACCCACTTTGCCAGCTCCCAGTCGAATTCAGTAGCCTTTACGGAATAAAGTGCATGTAATACCAGTTTGGTAATACTGTACTATATTCCGTCAAGCCTGCTGAATTCAACTGGGAGCAGTCAAAGTGGGTGCAGTAAATGTACCAACCCGCATGGAAGTACTAACATAACCTGCAAGTGGTTGGCTTGAAATCCGTGTATTAAAAACAAGGCAGCACTTTTGATCCGATTATGTAATTTCTATACGTGCATATAAAAATTCTGACTTGCGATCAAAAAAGCCTTTCCGTGTTAATATGTCCCAGATTTATAAGGGTAATATTGTGCACCATATCCTGTATAGTTTGACCCCAAACACTTGAACTTTGTTTATTCTGTTTGGTTGTAGATTTTCAGATGTCATTGCTGTATGCCTATTTGCAGGAGACGGTATATGACAAATTTCCTCAAATACTTCATTTATTCACTATTTGGTGTTTTTGATCCTACATTAAAGTAGTTATATGGAATTGTACATGCTTACCTTTGATTTATAAGTTAAAAAAATGCATTTCAATATTTTTTTATTATCTCTTATCCCTTTAATAACTGAAAAAAAAGTAACTTTGTTATAGTAGATTCATCCCATCGTGTCACCCTCAATACTTTTTCTTTTCCAAGGTTATGGCATTGAACGAGTGGATGTGCATTGGATGGAAAATAAAATTCCAAGCTAAATCTATTGAAACATATAGTCCACTTGCACAGAAGAAAATCAAATTTTGCGCTTAATGAAATCATTAAATTCCAACGTAAATGCATTTAGCTACATTAACTCTCAAAACAGTCTGACTAAATCGTATTACTGTAAGAGTATTCATGTAACAGGTGAGTCGAACGTTTGCGGACTTTTCAGGCTGAGCGCCCGTTGTTTGGATACGAGGGAATAAAAAAAGTCTTTGTGCTCCTCGTTTAATTGAAAGGCGACGATATCTTAGTGTCGTGCAGGAAGGGAAACAGGTGATAATCGAGCCACATATTCTGCCTCCTATCCCAACTAATCGAGCGTCAAAAAATTTTTCCTGCGGTGACACGGTGGGTTGGAAATCTACTATAGGCATGATCAATTTCAGCTATTTGATTTAGATATCATGTATATTTATTTATTGTTTTGTTTTTTGTTTTTTTGCATATCACCTCCACTGTTGATGGGTTGATTTGGTGCTGTGATTGACTTTCCATATCTGAACAGGTAGTACAATTTGGTAATAAACAGGTTACAAATATGTAAACTTCATTAGGACTTAGTTTCGCACTGGCTGGGGGCCTTTCAGCTCCTAATAATTGAAGTGGAAGTGATGTAAAAGTACATCCCGCACCCGACACACGCTCGATTATGCAGGTAAAGAATATAACAACCAAGGTTCCACTGGGCCCGCAATTTCTCTTGGCATCCCTGTACATTGTGGCATATGGTGCAGCTTGTTGTTTATTTAATACTGTGCGTATATTGTGTATCAGATGAGTACTTCAAAGTTTGGTATAGTTATGATTATCTAACTACTAACTAGAAGATATACATCCAGTATACCACAATCAAATTTTGTGGTAGTGTGTGGTCTATGGACGTGCACGTATGATGAAAGTTGTGGTAATACAATTGTATTGTGTTCTGGGGTTAAGTCAGCCCAATTAGAAAGATATAGGCCTGCAGTGTTAGGCATTAATGGTAGTTCATACAAAATGGTAGAATGATTGGTTAGTATTTTGCAATATTTGGAAGGAACTACAAGGCAAGATGCAAGAATAAAGAAGCAGGATAGGTTTATAGGTTCATAGAGTATATTATTTCTATGTAATATGATGTTGTACAATGGAATAGATGTATTTGTGGCCGCCGCTATAGCTTATAATCACATTTTATTAGTTGAGTTTGAAGCATAATAAATAATGGTTTGTCATAGCATACATACTTATTGACAATGAGAGGACATAATTTGGTTAGAGATCGTAATATATACAAGAAAGGCAAGTGGGCCATCAATAGAGCCTGTGGCATTACGCAAACAATATCAGTACAATCAGAAGTGTGCCATTAACAGCAAGTTAATTGGTACGACCTGTCACAGTGGCGGTAGTCCGGATTGAAAAAAAAATCGTCAAATTACCAGGGGGCTGAAGGCTTGCTGACACTTGTACAAAAGCTTCCAAAATGGGCTGATTTTGCAATATTTGCAGAATTACCGGGGGGGGGGGGGGGGGGGGGGGGCTCTTCAATAATTTTAGAAATTACATCAGGAGTGCAATTTTTTTGGGGTCATAATAAATTATAATAGGGCTGTTTTGATATTAGAGTGTTGAGTGCACATGGCTACAGAGCGAATGCCTGTAGCCATGGCGCGTCTGTTCAAGGGTATTAGTTTGATAGAGATTACTTTTGCGGGGAAGTTTCTGGAGTTTTGAGTATGAACAGGACTTTAACCGAAAGCATGATTATGTGCAATTTGTGTTGCAGACAGCAGTGAATCATCATACAGGCTCTCTCGGAGTGTGCATATAGCCAAACGGAAAAACAAAGGCACAAACTCCAATCATAGGGCTGGTTAACGTTTCTCTTCACCCAGCCTGTGGTCTTGTAATGTAGTAGGGCGCACCCACTAAAAAACGCGCCATTGAAAATACAGTAAAGGCGAAGATCACGCTCTCTAATTGCACCACGCGTGACATATTTTGAATGTTTTTGAACCTCGATGTCCCTAAAGATCACCACTGAAACTTTTAAAAAAGTGCAATTTTTGAATTTTCTAGTAGAGATGTAAGGAAAAAGGGCATATGACCAAGGGAACCCACTATTTTGAGCCGACGTGCACACCTCATAGCGCTTTCGACCAGGGCCGGAAGCGAGGGCCTAGTTTCTACACAGAATAAATTTTAAAAATATGTGATTAACTCAATGATGATCAAGTTATACTCTTCTTGTATTATAAATATATCACCCGCACTGGAAACCGGTCCCCAAAGGCCAGCAAAATATCTCACACCGGTTTGTTTTTAACAGGAAACGAACTACCATTACACCAAACGTGGAGTGATTAGTGTTGTGCGCCCTAGTATAGCCAATTTAGGATTCGTGCAAGACAGTCGTGCATATATGGTAGATAAATTGACGAAAAGAAAATAAAGACAATCCAAAGCAGTTATGAAAACATCTTAAAATATTGGTTACCAATCCAGTCCATAAATCGACAACTATTGTCTTAGATGTTAATGGTGAAACATGTCACATGAAAAAGCTGTTTGCTGAAATTTTACCATTTTTTTACTGAAATTGCAAGCCAATTGTGAGTAAAACTGCCCAAGCAAGAGTCAAAGCGTTGATGTTGATTCACCTCTTTTTAGGAAGCAATACCAGAATGTTGTCGCAGATCATTTGAAACTTCAAGAAAGTGATGAAGAGTTTGTCCTGAATGAGATTTTTAGTCTTAACCATAGGAAAAGTAATGTCTGATGGATCCAAGGCGTTTTGGGTAAAGATGCTTGCTGATGTATTAAAGGTCCACATCACTAAATATGGTTAACACCTCTTTAAGGGACTAACCATCCGTTCCTAAGACATGAAAATGCAAAAGTCCTCCTTCATAAAAAGAAGGAGTAAAGTGCTTGATGCTGGGAATTATAGACCAGTTGAGTATCCTTACTGGTTTCAAGATTTTAGAGAAAGCAGTTTTTCTCAGCTTAACAAATATTTGGCTTGACAATAATTCATCTATCAGTTCAATCTGGTTTTAGGGATCATATTCAACCGCACTGGTCTATCATCGTCAAGATCATATTAGCAAAGCAAAAATGCCTCCGGTATTAAACAGGCATGATCTTATTACGATAATCCAAAAGCATAGGACAGTGTTGACCACCAAATTCTGTGTAAAAAACTGTCGGCCATGGGTGTAAAATCAACCGCATGTGTCAATCGTATCTTTCTGGCAGACAGCAAGTTGTCAAAATACCTGGTGTTGAATCTGTTCCTCTTTTCAATAACGTGCGGTGTTCCGCAAGGGCAGCATTTTAGGAACCACTTTATGTTTATGTATGTCAACTGATATTTGCCAAATTATGTTGATTGTTTACTTTTTACAAAATGCTGATGACAGTGCACTCATATGCTCTGATAAAGAACCCAGAAAAAATTGGCAAAGTTCTTAAAACTTATCTGGAAAATGGCCATAGTGGTTGATTTAAAACAAAATTGTATGTGCACATGGGAAGACTGAACGGATCTGTTGGGTCTAAGCGTCTAATAAGTCAATATATGGATTCTCAATTGTTTGTGATGGTCAAATGATTAAGGCCAAACATTCTGTGGTTACCTCGGTTGGAGATGAACCAGTACCTGATGGTGAACAAATTGTCGACACTTGTTAGCAAAGTATATTCTGTCTCAAATTTCTTATTAGGCAGGCAAGTATTTAATATGGATATAAAGAAGACAATATGCTCAGCCCTTGTGTTGTGTCTTTTTGATTACTCCATCTCATTCGTGGTATGGTGGTATTTCCAAATACCATGCTCGCCGACTGCAATGTGCTCAAAACAAAGTGAGCGATTCATCCATGAATAAAGATTCCGTTACATATCAATCCTGCTGACTTTCAAACGCTTGGCATTTTAAAACATCAGCACAAGGGCTGAGCAACTTCGCTTAAATCAATGTTTTTAATATTTTTAAAAGAATCCTCCCTGATTATATGAGAGAAAATTGTTAGGGTGGCCAGATTCATCTAATAATACAAGGGGTGTGATTTAATTGTCAGTTACCAAGAGCCAAATCCGTCAGTGCTAGTTCATTTTTTACAATGCAATTAAAAATTGGAACAGCTACCAGATAACATTAAATCCATATCTCGGAAATTTATAATTTTAAAGAACCACAAGGCCACTCTTTCAACCAAATGAGCCAAAATTATGTTATTAATTTTGTTCAGGGGATCTGTCTGTTTTTGTGTGATGTATTATTTTTTGAAATTTTTTATCATAGTATATTGTAAGGTGTATATAAAAGGGACCACTTTGGAAATAAGTTTTTAGCTAAAGGGTTATCCTGGGCTTATCTTTGCCTGATTTCAATAAGCTATGGTATTTTGGTTCATTTATCATGTGCTATAAGTGCTTGTATTGATGCTGTGATATCGGAATAAAATCAAATCAAATCAAATATAGCCTTTGCCTAGGACTCAGTTTTCAGTCCCATATTTTTCTAATATGGACTGAGAGATCACGCCTATTACTACACGTAGACAGGTGAAAAAATTATTTTCTAAAAATCTGGTTTTACAAGCCAATGTTGAATTGTGTCCTCGATCATTGTATATTGAACATAAAAAAACAATCAGTCAAGAGAGAAGAAATGCAAGGTGTTTCATGGCAAAAACAAGCCATCTGTCGCGAGCGGACTGCAACAATGTGCAAAATTTGCACCCGCAAAAAAATCATTGATCTCCAAGATCGTAAAATGCGGACTACTATTTGAACAGAAAAGAGGTAAGTTAATACTTATATCCACATCAACCAAGAACATTACTGGAATTTTTGAGGTTTGGGGTCGATATTAACTTGCTAAAATTTAGCGACCTTCACCTGTAAAAGTATACGAGTGACAACCCCCCCCTCAAATTCGGAACCCAATTGTTATTGCATGCAAGGTCAGTTTTGGCCTCCAAATCACACATTTTTGATTCCAAAGGGTAACAAATCATCCTACCATGAGATTACCCAAGACTCTAGGAAAAGGAAACACCGATTAAAAAATCAGTTAACAGTTGCTTGTATTGATTATTTATTTAGTTATTATGATGTTATGTAGTGATTATTTATTTATTTATTTATGTTAAAAAAAAAAAAATATATTTATTTTTTGTATTATTTATTTATTTATTGATCTTGATTTATGTATTTTATTTATTTAGTTATTTACCCATACTAAAAAAGGGGTTCTGAGGGAAGTGTAGAAGAGGTGCTAACTGTGTGTGTTGTCCATTCGTTACCGGGCCGATCGTTAGGGGAATATTTTTACACCGTCCACGTTTAAATTTCTTTCAGTGATATTTACCAGTCTGTACAGGAAAAATCGAACTACATTGGTAGTTTACAGCGGCTACCGACTAACATGGAATATTTCACAAGACACCGTGGCTACTCCGCCGTTAATAAATCGTAATTATTGTAAACTTCATTCGAATGTTTGACTTTCTAAATGTAATGGATCAAAGAAAGGAGGACCCCAAAACCTCAGTAAGTTACACAAAATATTAGAAATTAAAAGGATGGCTGATTCTGGGTACTATGTGTGTGTGTGTGTGTGTGTTGTGTGTGTGTGTAGGTGGGGGGGTGAGCATACCCATTGTAGCTTCAGTAACCAAGACTACGTCAGAAAGACAAACGGGCAAGCTGGTCATATAAAAATATTTATTCAACAGAGCAGCGGTATGATGAGGACGAAGAGAGTTAAACTTGTTGCGCGACTGGGAAGCGGAAAAGGCAGAAACAGAAAAGTTATAGCAAAGGAAAAAAAGACGCCAGGACAAGGGTAACATCCACCAAAATAAATTAGCTGCATGTTTAAAAATTTCTGTGTTTAAACGGTACAATACCGGAATCCTGCTGCCGTATTCTACCGTTAAATAAAACCAACGATGAATTTGCCAGTCTTTGCGTGAGAATGACCATCACATGATGGTGATGGTGTCACCGAGGCTGTATAAGCTTATCATTGATGTAAATGTTTAAAATTCATGCGGACATGACACTGCTACTATTACTGTTTCATGGCATCACTAAGGAGCATTATTTTGCATGATTTGGAATGAACATGTTGAAAAACAATTTAAGATTACTTACCCCGATGTGGTAACTGGAGAGATGTCAAAAGTTACGTCATTGAAAAGACCACATATGACTTGAACTGCATTGAAATAGTCTTTACTACGCTTTCAAATGCTTGAAAAATAGTCTTTACTACCAGAATCAAGGTATAGTCTCATATCTTAATCGATAACGCTTTGTGGTGACAATGGAGAAGATAAGAATGCTCGCTTGCTGTGCCCGATGTTAGTTATAAACGGTAACAAGATGAATTAGTTTGGTATCGGTGTCAGTCACGTGGCAGGTATCAGGTCACGTGTCAGGGTAATCAGGTATCAGTTTTGCTCTTCGGGGCGACCGAATATAAAGCCGACTAGGTTAAATAAAGGTCTGTACATGACCCCATGCCCAAAGTGCTATTATTGTTCCAAAAGACCACAGTTTATTAGGTCATAAACAGTACAAAATTACCTTTTCCCTACTGATTCCAAAAACCGATGTACGATGCCGAATCGGTTGTTTTTTTCCAAGTGTAGGGATACGTACGTCATTTTTACCTGAAGGGTCCCCCCGAAGCAAAAATCATATAAACAATCAATGCTGTTGTGTGACGTCATCAAATCTTTTTTATTTTTCCATAAAAATTGGCTGTTAGTCCATAATAAAAATCTTTTTTAAAGA